>RJWH01003921.1:88930-128812 GCA_004363575.1 Solenodon paradoxus
TCTGTCTCTCTCTCTCTCTCTCTCTCTCTCTCTCTCTCTGTCTCTCTCTCTCTCTCTCTCTCTCTCTCTCTCTCTCTCTCTCTCTCTCTCTCTCTCTGTCTCTCTCTCTCTCTCTCTCTCTCTCTCTCTCTCTCTCTCTCTCTCTCTCTCTCTCTCTCTCTCTCTCTCTCTCTCTCTCTCCAAGAAGATACATTTCAGCCACAAATTCTTGAGCACTCTCCCTGGATTCCTACAAATCATCAAATATTTCCCACCACTGATAAAGACTATTCCCACTAAGCATACATCCCTCTCCCACTCAGCAGAAGGGTGATACTGACCAGTCACGTTCCCAACAACTCACAGAAATTGCACAATGAAAGTTGCCACCTAGTTACTGAGGACTCTTATCTCCTCTTCACATGTGGTGAAACTGAGTCAGATGAGATGACTTCACCATAGAGTTTCTAAGACCAAAAAAAAGACTATTCTTCCAAAACCTCAGATTTATAATCCTTTATCCCAATCAGGTCCATTTGCAGAGTTCAGCAACTTGCCATGCTTTTCATGCTTCAAAATTGATCAACTTCTAGTGTTTGGGAAGCCTAGATCCTGCCTAGAAGAAGTGTTATGTTAAATGGTAAGCTGTAATAGAAAATAGCTGCCATGAAATGTTTGGCTAAGAAACAAATTTAAGAAAAAAACAACTGAAAAAATTCAACTAAAGCAGTAAAAAAAAAAAAAAATAATAAGGGCACAATTCCAGAGTTAAAACAAGGATAATTGAATAACATAGGTGGCTCGGTTTGCCTTTAAAATCCTTAACATGGTATGGAAAAGCATATTGGAACAAAAAGTCACATCGAATCATTCCCAATAGTTGTTGGGACATAGAGAAGAGGGAGATGATAATTCAGGAATGAATTTGCCTTGAGGTTGATTCTGAGCCAAACTCTGCTGTTCATTAGTACTAATTGTCACCCCAAAAAAACCAGCTTCTCTGGGCCTCAGAATCCTGTCAAGTAAGAAAAGGGTGGGGAGGTAACGTGCATCCTTAAGCTTTTATATATAAAGTTTCAAGAGCAAAAGCCTGCCTTGATCTAACCAAAAAGAGCTCAGTTACTTCTGAAAATGCACATTATGAAATGGACTTGGAGGTAATATAAAAAAGAAAACAAACATACTTCATTGATGATTGGATTTAATTTCATTAGGTGATAGAGCCATTTGGTCTAGCGAGTCTCGTTCAGTTATTAAAATATTTGAAAATCTAAAAGATTTTATAACTTCCTTTTAATGTGCAGTTCTTATAGAACAAAAGGAAAAAATGTAAGGATCAAAAGGCAACATTTCCTAAATAACTGGTAGAAATAAGAATTTCAATACAGCTGGTTGGAAAGCAAACCGGTCAACTTTTCTGGGAAGTAATTTGGCAAAAGTTTACCTTTTCAATATTTATCTCCTTCAACCAAATAATATAACTTCCAGAAATTTTTCTTAAGAAAATAATTAGGTATGGTCCATTATTAATGGACAGAAATGTCCATGATAATATTATTTATAATAAAAAAAACTACAAATCCACTGAGTTTCCATCAATAAGGAAAGAACTATGTTTATTTTCAAAGATAATGTTCATAAAGTTAAGTTGTATAATAGAAGGTTAAGAAATATATCTACGTATGGAGATTGTTGTTCTGTTACTTGGTGTGATATTAAGAAATCACATATGTGTGTATGTACTTAGAAGACAAGGGAAGTGCAAAAATATAATATTAACAGTAGTTATTTCTCACTGGTGAAATCAAAGGTGATTGTTATTATCTTTCAATAGCTTCCTCTATCTCCCAGATTTTCTATAGTCATTTTGTATCATTTCTCAGGACTGAAAAGTTATGTGTCTTTAAAGTTACTTTCAAAAACCTGTCACACATGGGCCTTTGTATAATAAATTCCAGTTATAGAGAATTACTGCTGGGCAGCACAATAGATGCTTTCTATTTTGGTCACTAATTAAGGGATATATTTAAAAAATAGGTTGTTTCTTAAATAGAAATTCCAGGGTTCCCTTGATGAGGTCTAAGACCTCTCAGCGGCCTAGTGACAGCTAGTGCTGCACCCCACACATGACCCAGGATAAGCAACAGAAGCCCGAGCTGCTGGGGTGCAGGGGCATGCCAGGAGGATCCCCACCCAGGAGAGGAGTGCAAGTGGAAACAGGTCTGCTCCTTTCCTCCCTCCTCCACAGCACCAGCCAGGGTGCTGACTCACTGCTGGCCTTGATCCTGCCTTGGTACATGATGCAACTAAAGATGCCCAGGAGAAGATGCCGGCTCTGCAAAGAGCTTGGCCATCACCAAGTCCAAATGCCTTGACACCCAACAGTGAAACTAAGTCCACAGTGCCTCATGTGTGCCTTTTTAAAGTGATGCAAGACCTTTGAAGACATGCTTGGATACCCATTTTACATAAATTCTACTTTATTTTGTTTTATACATGAAAAGGAAAAAATTATAGAGCCACGGGGCTACAATGTCAGTAAATAATGGAACCAAATTTAAATCCAGGTGGTCCTCTCAGCAGATACATTACACTCTGGTATTGAATACGATACTCATGTTTAATTCAAGATTAAGTGTACCCATCTCATGTAGAACATGGAATGTATTGTGTGTAAGAAGTATCCCTTCCTCCAGTAAATATTACTTCTATGTGATGACAGGACCAATTAAATGAAAGAGAGAACATAGGAAGTTACATGTTTCAGAAGCAAGACCAGTGACCTTACTTGGAAAGAGAGGAAATTTCCCAAAGGAACTCCCAAGAATTTGGAAGGAAAATGGAAATGTGTATGAATCAATTGATGTGATGCATATAAGGCACCAGGTTAGAATATTCAAGTGAGAGCATTAAGTCTGCTCTCAACCACCTAAGACAACATTTAAAGGTGATTCCTCTCTCCAGTTTTTGTTTCCTCCAGACCTGAGAGGCTCTAGATGCACTTGCTGTATTGTTCCAAATCCTTCTAATATAAAAGCTGGAGAGCAGACGTTTTCCCGCTGAGTCCAGTTCTGTGCCTGAACTTCATTCATACCCACATGCAATGTGCATTGGAAGCTGGTCTCTCCCAAGAACACTCACACTCACACACACAGAGAACATGATGTGATGATATCACTTTCTTCATTTAACTCTGAATTTTATATAGACAGTAAAGAGCAATAGCAAAAGGACTAATTCAACCAATGGTACATAAATTTTAAAAACTATTTTAAAAGCATCTTGTGGAAAAGATATTCCACGGTCATGGATTGGAAGAATGAGCATTATTTCAACAATTATATTACTTAAGGCAATTTGGTGTAGTCCCTGTCAATATATCAATGACAATCTTCACAGAACAAAAGAAGATCAGGAAACAAATTGTTTGGAACAACAAAATACCCTAAATAGAAAAGCATTCCTGAGAAAAAAAGAATAAAAATGGAAGTATCACAACAAAGAAAATCATCTAATGAATGGGAGAAGATATCTGCACATTCAGCAAGGGGTTAATAATCAAAATAGATTCATAAATTCAGAATTCATTGAAACTCAACAGCAAAAAAAAAAAGTAAATAATCCAATTTAAAATGGGCAGTTGATCTTAATAGACACGTCTCCAGAGAAGACATACAGAATCAAAACAACAAGGAGATTTCATCTCACACTTGTAAGAATGGCTATTATCCAAAAGTCTAGAAACATGTGGAAAGGATGTGGAAAAAAGGGAACTTAGATACGTTGTTGGTGAGAGTGCATACTGGTAGAAAGCAGTGTAGATATTCCTCGAAATATTTTTAAAAAGAAATTTCCTATGATCCCATTATCCCACTGAAGGATATTTACCTAAAAAGCAAAAAAACAAAAACAAAAAAAAAACCCACAAATTTGAAGAGATATATGCACCTTTATCTCCATTGTGGTGTTATTTGCATAGCCAAGAGCTTAAAACAATGTCAGTGCTTGTTGTCAGATGAGTGGATAAAGAATGTGTGGTCTATATAGTCAGTGGGATACTATTCAGGTACAAATGGAATGATCTAGAAAGAATTATGCTAAGTGAAAATAACTCAGATGGAGAAAGACAATTGCCATATAGGTTCATTCACTGTGGTATATAGAGAAGCCAAACAAACAAATAAAACAGATCAAGCAAAAATAAACTTTTAGTCATTAAGATCCACTCAGTGGGTTACCTCAAAGGAAGAGGTGGGGTGTGAGCGAGCCAGGTTAAAGGGGCCAAGTATATGGTGAAGGGTAGAATTGGAATGTAGGCAATAAGCTTAATGCCGAATACACAGATGCTGGTTTACAATGATGCTCACCTGAAATCTATATAATGTGAAAATGCAATACTACTTCATTAAAAAAAATGTTAATGCTTTATGGTCAAATATGCTAACCATTGCAAAAAGAAGAAATACAAAACAACAAGAAGAAAAGTCGAATTTCCTAGTAGTGAGAGGAGAGAATTAAAACTTTGAAAGGGGGTTCATATTTAATACTTGTTAATTTTTTCACGTTAACTGATGGACATTTGCTTCACTATCACTGTGACACCTGACACTACAGCGTCTCGCAGTTTATGAGTTTTTCTTGCTCATCCAGCCTTTTTCCCAAATTGATGTTGTGTATGTTGTCTCTTTCCAAGCCAGTTATGTCTTATGAGTCCAATTTTACAAATGAGGAAAATGATACTAGAAATTTAAGTAGTTGCTGAATGAAATCAGGTTCCTACACAAAATTCAGACTCAAAACACTGAGCCTGTACAAATTCCACACCACCCTCCACTGCTTCAAAAAATATTTTTAAGTTGAAAAATAATTAAGGAGTCCTAAAGAATGAAAGGGAAAAGATGAATTGAGGATAATTCCCTTAATATGTATTATCAATTTTCTTTCCAAAGGAGGTTTTGGAGGGGGGACCAAAGGTTCGCCATAATGCCCACCCGCTCCTGACCCACTGGCTGGACTCAGGCTCTGTCCTGTCTTGTGCTAGGAGCCCCACTGACAGAGTCTCCCCTGCTCCCGTGGTGGGTGTCTCCCACCCATCCTGCAGCATGGAAACGTGATTCTTGCAGCCCCTTAAACTGAATTACACTGTCAGCTGCACCACTTTTTAATATTACAGAGATGGTATATTTACTCTCCTGGTGTAAAATAATGTGTCCTTGATATTATTAGTTCAACCTACTTTTTTCAAGCTCTTAATATTTCAGGATGTGATGAGCAAATTAGTGTGGACCTCTTGTTATCAGTCATGACTTCACAGGAAGATATTAGCCAGAGAAAGAGGAGGCTGAAGAGAGAGGCTAAGGCTTTGAGTAGATTTGGAGTAGAAGGAGGCTGTGTAAGATCCCTCTTCCTTCCTCCTTACCTGTCCAAAAGATTACATAGGTGCCTTTAAATAGGGGATGAACCATAACAGCAAAGCTGACTTTCTACTAGGGAAGGAGAAAAGCGCAGATGAAATTCAGTTCCTTCAAAAAAAAAGAAGGAACAGGGGTGGCCTAAATAGGTTTATTGGCACATGGATTGAGGGTTAAATAAAATTAAAAGAAGAATCATGAGGTGAAAATTCAGCAGAGATTTCTCCCCCAATAACTCAAATGCTCAGCATTTGATTCCTGAATTAAAAGTCTACAGAACAAGGAAGGTATTTGTAGTTCTTTTCAAGGAGGAAATAAATTGTCAAGTTATCCCAAAGCTCGCCAGATGGTTTGGGGTTAGGGGTGTTGCTGAGTGACTACTAAGAAATCTAATGTCAGGAAAAGGCTCTGAGTTTCTTCCTTTGATTAAAAAGCCTTGCACTTGGCTCAGTCTTGCACCACTGACAGCAGTGTTTCTGCTGATGAGACAAGCTCACCTAAGGTCTAAGCAATTATAGGCTGTTGGGGTAATTAGTCTGGGTGGAGAGCACCTACTTCGTGTGTTCCGTTTCCAAAGGGGTGAGATTACCTTACCTTCAGCATCTCAACAATAAAAAGTTCAAGTGTCAACCCTGATGTTAAGAAGACTTCTTCCCAAGAATTATAGCATCTCATTTGATCCAGACTCACAATTACCTATGATCTGTCAGCATGAATTGAAAATGCTCTGATTTGACTACAGATGCTACTTTTGCTTTATACCAGAAGCAACCAGATGCACTAAATCATTTTTTTTCTGTTTTCAAACTATATTTCAAAGTGATTTCAGCTTTACCTTAGAAAAAATAATGGCTGCCATCTACCAACAACATGTGCACAATAATTGAAAGTTTTCTTCCCTTGTCACATTACAGGGGTAACCATAGTTGCAAAATTTGGCATGTCATTTGCTTGCATTCTTCTGAAAAACATTTTCGCATCGTCTACCATGTATTAGCCATTACAATATCAAATACTTCATTGATAATCCCCAAGCCCAGAGTCCTCAAGCTTCTGCACATGTACCATTCGTGGTGCCAGAAATAAGCAGTGGTCTGTATTCCTCTAGTCTCCGGTTCCCTCTGGATCTCCCCTCCTCAGTATGAAGTTAAATCTGTTGACATAAATATATTCTCATAGTTGATGGTGACACCCTGTTAGCTTGGGGCAAGCAGCTCTGGTATCTTCTTCAAGTCTCCATTTTCTTATCTTTAAAATAAGGTTAATAAACACCTGCTTCATGGGTAGATGGGATAAATAATTAGCCCTGAAATGTTTTGAAGATGAAAAGTGCCACATTGCTCTTTGTGCTTCTTGTATGACATAAGATGCCAAATTTTCCCTTTGCATTGACATGTTGTTTGGAGAAACCAAAGATGAGACTGTGCTGCAAGAGTCTGTATGCTCATCCCAGACAGTGAGTAAACATAGTTTGTTGGGGTGATCTTCTGCTGTCTTAAAGAATACACCTTTCTCAGTGTGGTCTATATGCACAATGGAATACTAGACAGACATTAGAAGAGACAAAATTCTGTCGTTTGAATCAACATGGATGGAACCAGAGAGGATTATGCTAAGTGAAAGAAATCAGAAGAAGATAGATGGACACTAGATGAGCTCACTCATAGGTAGAAGGTGAAGAGATAAAACAACGGACCATATCAAACAAAACCAACCCTTGGACATTGACAATAGAACTGAGGTTACAGTGAGAATGGGGTAGGGGATTGGGACAGGTGATGGCGAGCCCAACTGACAATGGTGAAGAATTCTTGGTAATTTGGTGGAGGGCAGGATGTGTTGACATATATTTGAGGAAAAGGGAACCTACACATATGGGTTCATATAAGGTTGTAAAGCAAGCTTACCTCAATGAACATTAAAATAAAAAAGAATAACCCTTCTCATCAGTTTAATGCTTTTGAAAACACACAAAAAGAAGAACCCAATATTCATTTCTCTTTCCTCTGTGAGTCACAGATAACCATAGTTGATAAAGAGTTTTTTCTTTATAGATGTACTCTAGCTAATGAATACGGAAAAAATGATAGCATTAGAACACCATCTTATACCCTTCAAGGAACTGACCCATCTACGACTGATCATCAATGACCAATACCATCACAAAAAGAGACACAACCAGACATTGTCATTTCTTTGTGGAAGTCCATGGCATCAGTTTTGAAGGAGGCTAACCAAAACAAATCGTAACTAATTATGATCAAGCTTCTAAGTTTAACTACACATTTCATGAAATATAAAGAATAGGAAGCTTTGTACCATAGAGATTCCAACAGTAAAATTCAGACAACAGTAAACTCTGTAAACACATGACCTATATTCTTTAGCATTAAACTGCAAGGGTAAAAAGAGCTTCAGGGGAAATTGTAAATTAAATATACGAGAGGTCAAATAGTCACAATTCTTTGAATTGTACTTCATACCCTGCAAATAATGATGATAGCAATAATAGTAATAAGGAGAAGGAGGAGGAGTAGAAACTAAGGAGATCTTAACATTAACTGGACAATGAGATATTGAGATTAAAAACCTCATGGATTTTTACAGATGTGATTTTAATAGAATTTTTAATACTCCTTAATTAAAGAAACATGCAAATATTTTTACAGATAAGATGAAGGTACATTGAAGTACTTTCTTGGCTTTTTTAATATGTTTAGAATAGTCCATAGTAAAGTTTACAATAATTTAAAACTTAAGAGAAGTATACAGCCTCTGGATAGAAGAACAGAGGACTTACCTAGATAGAATGATTTAATTTTGAAGACAAATTGTTTTGCTAATTATGGAAGGACTTCTGGGTGAGTGGCTTCAGAATGACCTCTCACTCAGCAGAGGGGGAAGAACCAGAATGCAGGAGAGGCCCTTTGAGACTGTAAATAAAGACCATTGGGTCCAATAGACAGCACTCATTGGTCAATTGTTGTATAGCAGCTGAGAATTATGGCTCTGGATCCAGGTTTAAATACTAGCTTCCCACTGATTATATGTGTGAGCTCGGGCTAGCTGCTTAACCTCTGAGTGCCTCAGTTTCCTCATCTGTAATACAGGAATGATATAGTACTGATTATTGTGAGGATGAAATGAATTAAAATAAATAAAATGTTTGAGCAGCTTAATATGTTGTTGGTGCATGATAAAAGTAATTATTACTAATTATAGGTTTTAAAACCTAATCCACTGTGCATAGCATCATTGACTATTGGGGAAATATAAATTAAAAACACAGTGAGATACCACTATATACACTTAGAATTATTACACTTAAGAGGATTGAGCATTTCCAGGTTGACAAAGATGTGGAGAAACTGGAACTCTCATACATTGCTGATTAGGAAGGGAAAATGGCATAATTACTTTGGAAAGTAATCTGGCCATTTCTTAGAATGAAAAATATATACTTAGCATATGATCCAGACATTTTACCCAGGATAAACGAAAACATATATCCACACAAAGACTTGTACAAAACTATTCATAATAGATTTATATGCAATAACAAAAACAAAATGCCTATCAGCAGATAAACTTTAGAATATACATACAAGGGAATACTACTAAGAAAAAAAATTAATGAACAATAAAATCATGCAATAACATAAATGAATCTCAAAATACACTAGCCAAAAAAGCTAGACACAAATGTATGCATACTATATAATTTTGTATGCACAAAACTGTATCAAAGAGAGAGCTAATCTATACTGAAAGAAATAGTTGGTTGACTGGGACCAGGACTAGGAAGGGACATGATGGAAATATTCCCTATCTTTATTGCAGTGGTGTGGACACAGAAACATGCTATTGTCAAAATCTATTGAATTACATGCTTAAAATGTGTTCATTTTATTAGATTCCCATTATGCCTCAAAAAAGTTGATTAGTAAAAATCCAGTCAGTTAACTAAAAGAATGTATGAGTCTATATTGCATCCTGAACCTGAAGGAAGATGGAAGAAAGGGAGGGAATGAGGTAGGAGAAACTTTTTCCTCTTTCACTCTTTAGGATATTATTGAGACATTAGATAACTGGAAAATCTTCAATGAAGTCTATGGATTAGACAATATAATTTTATCAGCGCTGAATCTGTTGTTTTAACACTTATGCTATGGACATGTAGGAAAATGTCCTTGTTTTGAGAAAATACACATTGAAGTATTTAGGAGTAATGAGGTAACATGTCTGAAATTCTTCTCCAGTGAAAGAGGAAGAAAGAGAAAAAGCAACCAGGGAAAATGGTAACGTTTTGAAAATGTGGGTGAAGAATATTTTATTATCATGTAAGATGTGTGGTGCCTTTGGCTAAGCTTACCTCTAGTCAGAATGGATATCAATTCATAGTACTAGGAAACATTCAAGTGTGAGAGAAAATTCTGAAATTATGAAGAAAACAGGTTGCGTGTGTATATATATGCGTGTATATGTGATGTATCTATATATAGCAGCCCAAACTGACTAATACAGGTACAATTTGATGATAAAAAGTAAAGCCCTTAGAAGAATATATCAGTGTCAATATTTGTGACCTTGAATTAAGCAATGGATTCAAGAGAATAAGCACTAAAAGGAAAAAAATAGGTAAACTGGACTTCATTACAATTAAAAGAAAATGAAAAGACAAAAATGTTTACTCCACAGAATGGGAGTAAGCATCTTCAAATCAGATAAGGGACTTGTATCCAAAATATGTAAAAAGACAAATACCTAATTTCTTTAATGACTAAGGATCCAAACATATATTTCTTCAAGGGAGCTGCACTACTGACCAGTAAGCAGCACAGGAAAAGATGCTCAAGTGCGTTAGTGAGCAGGAAAATGTAAATCAAACCATGGGCTACTGCTTCACTTCCCTTATAAAAAAGATGGAAAATAACAACTGTTAAAACTGTAGAGAGACTGGAACCCTCAGACCATTGTGGTCCAAATGTAAAATGTCAGAGCTGCTTTGGGAAGCAGACTGTCAGCAACTTAAAATACAACTCAGCAATTCCGCTCCTGAGTGTGTACCCCCAAACTAAATCATATGCACATAAATGCCCATAGCAACATTACTCGTGATTACTTACAAGAAAGACAATTCACATGTCCATCAACTGAGGAACAGATGCATAAAATGTGGTATTTCACAAAACGGAGTATTATTCAGTACTAATACATGCCCCAACGTGACTATACCTGGAAAACACTATGCTGAGTGGAAGAAGTCAACCACAGAAGACCATATATTATTTTATTCTATTTCTAAAATGCCCAAAACAAGCAAATCTATAGAAGCAGAAAGTAGATAAGCGATTTCCTGGTACTAGGAAAGGGAGATTGGAGCGAAATGAAAGTGACTGTCAGTGGGTACAATGTTCCTTTTAGGGGTGATAAAAATGTCTTCAATTGCATAATGGTGATGGTTGAACAGCTCAGAATATAATAAAACCAACACTGAATTGTGCACCTTAAGAGAATGAATTCTATGTCAATAAAGCTGCTGTTTAAGCAAGAATTCTGCAGATAAAGACAACCACACACAAATACACACAGCTACAGTTAGAGGAAACCATGCTTTGCTGGACACCCCCTGATAAAATTAGGGGCAGTTTTTGAGGGTCTGGAGAGAAGATAAGAAAGGAGACCAGGTGATGCTGGAGACCTGTCAGGGAGAGGGAATGCAGGGGAGTTTGGGGCAGCAGAAACAGCCCTCAGCCCTCTTGTTAACCCTGCTGTTGCTGTGTGTGGTCAAGGAGAGCAGAGACTTCTGTGAGCATGGGTAGGCTGGGGTGTGGCTTGCTCTGCCTTTCTACATCATACAAAAGCAACAGCAGCATTTTAGTCACTACTGAGAAATCTAAAACCGAGACTCTCAGTCTCACTTTCAGAATCAAAGTTTACCTTCAAAGATTTTGTATTGGAATTCACCGAGGAAAATACAAATCTTATGTGAATGCAGAAAAGATAGGTGATTCCAGTGTTTAATTGAAGGAGTACTGTACTGAGAGCCCCTCCCTTAATACATGGATTCATGGAGCAATGAATGGGTGGGGCAGTGGATGGCAGTGTCCAAACAGCCCCAAGCTACTGGAAGCTCAGTGAGTAAGCATGAATCTGCCCAAAGTCAAGGCCCAGCCCAATTAGTCTGGCAAAGTATGACTGTCTGCCTTGGCCACACCCCTCCATAGCCGTGTGTCAGATCAGATGTGAAACACTGCAAATGAAGAGACGGAGTCAGGATTCGCTTTCCATTTTTAGACATGAATAATATTCCACTGAGATTCAAAACAATTGAATGGAGAGAAATAAAAGCGATTGTTTGGTGATCCCTGCGTGGGAGGAAGCAGTTGACCTTAGAGCAAGGGCTTCCATGCAGTGAGCTCGGTAAGTGGAAGTCACATGTGTCTGGGAGATGAGACCTCAGTCTGTCACATGACCAAGATTTCTCTAAGTCAGGAACCGAATGGTGGTACCCGACTGGGCAATCATGCATCACATTACATTCATGTGACCTACCTAAGCTTATAAAATATTACATGTGCCTTATATAAAGGTATTTTAATTAATCCATTTGAATTCCAAAATTGAATCAAATGTTTGTTTTTGTTTGTCCATAGCATCCCTCAGTAGAAGGAGGCAGCAAGATGTATGAGAGAGGTCTTTGTTTTCAGAATGCAATTCTGTTTCCAACACTCATAAGATATATCTCCTCAGACTCATTACGCAACTTTTCTGTGTGTGAGTTTTTCATCTATTTAGTCAGAATAATTATACCAAACTCATGGTATTGTGGTGAGATTAAAATAAACACCCTGAATTTTAAGTAAACACTGTTCTTCCCATGTGGGCAATTGAACACCAAATGCACCGTGGACATTTGGTTGTGTAGTAAGCATTCTCTTCTATCAAGCTACATGCTGGGATTTACCTAGTGCTGTTTAATAAACACAGTGCCCAGTTTTTACTCTCAGAAGTTCTAGTGTAGTTGATCTGAGCTTGGGACCAAGTATCATCATTTTTAAAAAGCTTCCAGGCAATTCTAAACAGCGACTGGAGTTGAGAACCTCTGGATAGCAGTGTGCTCAGTGATCTAAGAGTCAATTTCAACGGGATCACCAGCACTGGTTATAAAATGAGGATTCCAAGGCAGGTTCCCACCCTATGTCTCTAAGTCAGAATTTCTCAGAGGAACCCCCCAAATCTCCATCTTAACAACTTCCCCCAGATAATTAGAATATATACTGAGTCTCACTCTCAAAAATAGATTATCTTGTTTTCTTATCTCCTCAAGTGTTTCTGAGGTTTGAGGATCACTCATTAGACCTCCACCACTTTTACCATTTAGATGTAAAGGGTCAAATATATGACACACAATCTAAAATCTGTGGACATCTCTGAACCAATTGAACTATCGCATTTCAACGTGAAAGACTGTAGGAGACACAGCAGTCTATTCAATTGGAAAGGAATGCACGTTATAGTGTGTTAGAATTCCCCACCTTCCGTCTCCTCTTTGGAACTTTTCTACCTCGCCAAATTCAAAGAAGAAAAGACATCAAAGTACTCATTCAAGAAGAAGACACCTACTGATATATCCATGAGAATTACGTAGTCATAGATACATACACACACACACACACACACAATTGCACATGCAAATAGAGGCACAGACATTATACTCGGAGGCACGCAGATATATAAATACACATTGAGTTTATTCAGGAATATTCTTTAAATGAATTGCTCCTTCAGTGAACTATCTTTCAGCAAGTTGACCTGAAGGCCTTGTACCAGTCATGGAGAAGTGCCTGTTCCCTGAATTAATCATTTACTTCCCTGCTTTTGTGTTATTTCTGTCACTATACCTGGAGCGTTTCATTTCCTCTCCCTCTACCAGGGAGCACCTACTCATCTTCAACTTGAGTTTTAGCTCAAGGAGGAAGTCTTCTTTCCACAGCTACTGGCACAGTGGTCTCTCCCCTGTCCCCACGAGGCACAAACGTTGAGTACTCCGTCCACACATCCTGAGTGAGGGCTCAGCATAAGATGACAGAAGGAGCAATTGTTCTCAGGATGGTTAACAGTCTCTGTATTATCTTCAGAAAAAGCTGGTTCCATTCATCCTCACAAGTTACCCTCTGGGGAAAGGTAGACATTTGCAAAGTATGCTTTCAGTTTGCCAAGTATTGTCTAATATGTCTCCCAAAATACTGAGAATAGATGCAAGAAATCACTAAAATGAGAAGCAAAAATCTGGAAAGATTTCCAAAAATCATCCATGGAACTCATAAGATCACTAGGCAGTTTTAATCGCAATCCAAATTTTAGTTGGAAACATTTTGCAAGGCTATTGAAGAATATGGAAAAGCTCCCAAGGAGCTGAGGAAATATTTTACGTGAATAAGCTCAAAGAAAGACAAAACGATTTACCAAAAAAAATCAATGTAGTTGCAGCATCAATAAAGAACAACATTCACATAGTTATAGCGACAACATCAAGTGTGGCTCGAACCTGGAATTGTGGTATATTTATATTAGGAAGAGGTGAGAAGGGCAAGGAGGGAAAGCGTAAGACATAAAAAGAAATCATGATGTCTTCTACATTGAATTATGTCCCCCAAACGAAGGTATATTAAAGTCCTAACTCTCTAATAAGCAAAAGTGATCGAATTGAGAAACAAGGTCTTTGCAGATGTAATCAAATTAAGACAAATTCTTTAAAGTGAACTCTCAGCCAATATGACTGCTGATTTATAATAGGAGGAATATTTGGGCATGGAAACACATTTTGACTTTTTAACCACTGTGCATATGTCATTTTCATAAAATAAAAATTAAATTTCAATCATCAGCAATGAAATAAGTGGTTCCATTGTGGAGGTCACCGCTTTAATACCAATCGAACATGAAAAAGCCTGAGTGAGGTGAGTGGCTTGGAGTCCAACTGCAGCTTCAGAAGAGTCTAGATGAAAGCAATGACATGTTCTGGAAAGTGGCTGTAAACGGTAAAGAAATGGTCAATGAAAAGTAAGCCAATCTGGAAATGTCACAAACTGTCTGATTCCATCTAGGTAACATTCACAAAATGACAAAATTGTTGAGATGAAAAAGAAATGAGTTGGTGTCAGGGGTTGGGGGTGGTGACGAGGTCGGGTATGGGGCACCGTGTGAATGCCGAGGGGTGCTGGGAGGGAGGGAGATCTTGTGGTGATGGACAATCCTATGTCTTAATAGCATGTATGTATGTGCCCATGAGTGCCCATCCCCCACCCTCTCTCTCACACACACACGCACACACACACACACATGCACACACACACACACACCCATGTACCTGTGTCAATTCCCTGACTTTACTGCTGAACTGTAGCTACCTAAGATGTACCCAGTGGTGACACTGAAAAGAGTAACAAGCACTCTGTGCTGTCTTTGGCCTTCTTGGGAGCGTATCCTTATTTGAGTCTTAGAGATGAAAAGGAAATTCAGTAGAGCACCTATGAGAAATGGCATATCCAATGCACTAAGAGCAAGCTGGGACTCATCAGCTATGCATTTTCTAGATGGATTTGAAACTGGAGACCAGGGAGATGGCCCCTCTCCTCCATCATGATGCTAAAGGCACCTGGTCTTCACACTAGCACTGCAGGTTGCCAATACAATCTCCCGCGGTGACCACAACCAGGGCGCCTCCTCCTGGGCCTTGTCCTGTGGCACATGCCCAGAGAAGCATGCTGGGACTCTGCTGCACAGCTGATGCAACCGTCAGGAACCAAGTCACAGCAGAAAGGGAGAGGGCCACCAGTGCGAGAAGGCAGCTTCCAGCCTCCAAGGGGCACACGTTTCCCAGCCGACTCTGCAGTCATTGCAGGTTTGAACAAGAAAAGCATCAGGTCCCTGTTCTCAGCAAGCTCCCAGTCTGACCAAGGAACTGGGCACACACACAACTGACTGGATACATTGCCCAGGTAGGTAGTCTTTGATCAACCCAACTTTGTTCAACAAATGGCTTTGGAGATCATATCCATTCCCACTAGCATAGAGAAATGTGCAGGAGAAGCCACGATGAGATGTCAGACATGACACAAACTGAACATTGGGAGACTTAAATACTCTTTGCAAACTCAAGAACTAATTCCAAGGAGTATTATTAGACCCGGCAGATGGTACCGGTTGCAAGTGGCAAAAAGCAAACTTGCCTACACCACATAACAGTGCAGGCCTGTCCAACCAGGTGGTGGGCTGGCAGGAGAGGACCTGGATTCACCTCTGCAGAACTCCATCTCACACCTCCCATCCCTGCTTCTCCCCACCTCTGGCCTCATCTCCTGCTGCAGATGTGCTGTCCCCAGACAAAGGGGACAGGCACGGCTCCCCCTCCCCCCAGTTTCAGCCACAAACATAAGACACCATCACCACAAAGCAAAGGACTTTTCCCTGCCAACTCCACTCAGAAATCCCCAGGAAAGTGTCCTGCTGACCCTGCTCCAGGCACACATCCATCTTCAGGCCAATGACTGCAGTCCAGGTCTGCTGTCCATAGACATATCCTTGTAGATCGTTGAACTCAAACTGTTTCATGGGAGAAGGAAGCATCTCTCAAAGGCTCTTCCAGCGACATGCAAACGGGCATCCCAATGATTAAGCAATAGCTACTTTACTGTTATGACTAAGTCAAATACCTCTGTTGATTTTGACTTGACTATTTGAATTTATTCTCTGACACAAATAGTACAGTGATTTGTATTATCATAAATTTTCAAAATAGTCTTTTTATATTTAAGACATATCAGTAGAGGATCCAGAACCAAAACTTACAGTTTTTTATTTAGTTGACTAATAATCATAGGTATTAAAGTTTGCTATGGATAATATTTTCAATATTAAATTATGTATCAAGTACTTCATAATTCAGAATTTTTCCTCATCCAAATGCTATTTTTTCCTAATCATCCCACACCGTAGTCATCTGCTCCTCTCTTCTGCATGTCTTCCTTCTCTCTCTCTCTCTCTCTCTCTCTCTCTCTCTCTCTCTCTCTCTCTCTCTCTCTCTCGCATCTCCATCGAATTTTCTGGGAGGGGACCCAGGAAACCTCTAGAACTCATTCGTTTCCTCAGAAGACAAGATACTCGGCTTTAGGATGCAGATGTGATTGGGCATGTTCTCTGCCCAGGGACTGGGCACAGTTCCCGGTGGTTTTTGTTCCAGTAGAGGATCACTCAGGCCCCGACAAGAATAGCATGGATCCCAGTTTCTAGGAATGAGTGTTATTTCTGTTATGCAGTCAAGAAGAACATTCCATCAAGGCACAGGGCAAACCATGCCTTCACCAAATCTAGGCCCAACGCAGTGAACTCACACTTTGAGGAAAGGTGGAGAAGGAATTTGGGGAGGATGTATGATAAAAGTTTCACACTCCAAGTCCTCAATCACCCCAGGAATGGGCTCACAAACTGTAAAATCGGGGAAGGAATGCTGAGCACAGCAATCCATCGTGACTTTCACTCTCTCTTGGGAACGCATCTGTATGTGGTGATAAGAAATAACGTGTCTATGTATGAATTCTCAGAGACAGGTTTATATCTCAAGGAACTTAGAAGCAGAGCAATGGGTTTCCCTGGGGACTCATTTTTCTAACTTCCTGTCAGACTCAACGATGGCCACCACGTGTTTCCTGTCAATGAGTGACATCATCGCTGCCGCATGGAGACAGCACATTTTGAACAGACACTCCCCGTGACCCACTCAGAAATGCTGGATGTGTGTGTGTGCATACGTGTTAACATTTCTATAAGCTACCATGTGTTTTTAATCTTTTGATTCCTCCAACATCTAGGCAATTATTCAAGGTTAAAAGAAAATAGTTTTTAATGCAAAAACAAAATAGGCAAGCTATGTTTCCAACTACAACACTCCTTAAATCAAACAAATTTTATAAAATAGTAAGAAATATTTCTAAGAACCCTGGGACAAATGTCTCACAGAATGTAAGTTACCTCGCTCTGACTCCTCTGAATTCCTCCACCTGACACCACAGCACTTCTTGATTCAACTCCCCACAATTCCTCTACCCGCCATCACTGGCTCTCAGCATGATCCTCTGATGTGATTTCTTCCCAGGCTTGCTTCTCTGTCCTGATCAGCTCTAGCTCTCCCTAAGCAATGGTATCTAATCAACAATATTGTGTTCTCTTCTTTATTATCAATTTAGAGCTGAAGTCAATGGAGGGCTTTTCCTGGAACACAGCGCCCTCAGTTGTGTCTCCAAGAATTACACTTCCGCAAAGAAGCCCCACCTGTGGGCCTCTTATCTGATCTTTAAGGCCAGTGCTAAACTGTCCCAATCCTATGCCTTATTCCAGGAGAAAACTCAGTTGTACTTGTGAGAAGCTCAGTGAGAATACTCTTGTTAAATGGCCTTGAAGGTACATGCTGACTCTCCAGAATAATGACCACGATCTCAGCCTCCAAGATTCCCAGCTGAGTGATGCAGCTTGTCAGGGATGATTTCTGTAGGAAATGTTAGCTGTAGGACCCAGGACAGGACAGAGCAATCAATGCATGGTGACAGAGTGATCCAGCTTGAGGCCAGATAAGAGGGTTACAAAGGGCAGATGAGCATTCACGAGGGCACAGCTGGGAGGGAAAAGAACTGAACCCTCACATTCCAGAGACAAAAACCAGTAAGTAATGACTGAAGTTGAAAAATCCAGAATCAGAACTATGTGCCTGTTCTCTGCAGAACGATAAGTTCCAAAATGACCCGTTCAAAAAAGGTGAATGAGGGGGCCTTTGGAAAGAGGAAAAATGGAAGGTAAAAGAGGCTGGTGCTTTCTATACAAACTATACCAAACCGAAATCTGAAACTAAAGAGGAAAAGCATTTCTTGAACTTGTGCTTAGAAATCTACCTCATATCCATCACCTGGACATGTCCTATGGAGCAAAGACTGTTGAATATATTTGTCTATGTTTCCCTAAGAGCATGAGGCCATGTCAGATAGCATCATCTGTGGGTCTTATCTCCGATCACCTTGTTAGGGTAGATTTCCATTCTGGGGCTGAAGACCACGGACTCTGTTAGAAAACCATGCCCTTGCACCATAACCTACGACTCCCTCTAATTAGACCCAACAAAAATGCCCTGGAGGAAAAAGACCTTCCTGATCAATAAAAAATGCAATTAGATTTTTGCAAGGATATGTAATTGATTTGTATTGAAATTTATTGAAGGAGCATTGTATCATAACATGATACAAGTTTAAGTTGCACATCATGGGACCTCCACATCTGTACATACAAAATGAAATTCATCACCATTTTAGCTCTTCTTTCACTATGCAATCAGCCCTTATAACCAATTTGCCCTCCTTCTCTTCCTGCAACCACTTTGCTTTTATTGACTAAAAGTCTATTATTGTTTGATTTAGTTAATGCATTTGCTTGGTTTCTCTATATACCACATAGGAGTGAATCATCAATGTCTCTCCTGGCTTATCTCACCAGGTATAAGTCCCTCTAGGTTCATCAAGATGATGTACTTATTTTCATTAGTTAAATGATATCTGTTAAGTCGTGAGTTTAATTTTACATGTGCATCTTCTGTTTAGTCTAACCCCAACCTCAGACCCCATGGGAAGGGGGAAGGAAAGTCTCAAGGTGTCTGAGCTGTTCCTGGCCCACCTTTGGTCCTGAGTAAATGTACAGATGAGGGCTTGGACACCCTGAGAGCCTGCAGAGAGGAGTTGGACTTGAGTGAAGAGATGAAGAGCCATTACCCACTGTCCAGCAGGAGCTGGACAAACCAATGGCCAGGTTGTCCTGTTTCCCATCCTACCCTTCCCATAAGTATAATGACTGAGACAGAAGGTCGAAATATTTGAAAGCTCCAGCTACATGAATAAGATCAAACCACTTTCCAGGGTCCTTCTACAACTTGTTTGCTCCTCCAACAAGGATGCAAAGAAATCATGAGCCTCTGGGTCCACTGATAAGTTTTTAATGGTCCTCTTCTACAGAGATGAGTAATTGAGATGGTACCCCAGCTACAGCTATGGATGACGAAGCAGTTAATGTCAGAGCCCTCGTGTTCCTGTCCTAATTGGGGTGTCTCTTGTCCTGTGCTGTCTCCTTAATCACCACTAGCCCCATGAGGTGGCTAGTCCAAAAAGGCGTGTGCTGCCAATGACAAATCCACCCCATATTTCGAAGACTTCATGCAACAAAAGAATGCAAAGTATCTCAATGTCTTACACTGATAGTGGGCTAAAAGGATTTCATGTGAGATATAGTGGCTAATAAAGGACATTATTAAAATTAATTTTGCTCATTTCTTTTTACTGTTTTTTGTTTTTGTTTTTTTTTCCATGTGGACACTAGGAATTTTTAATTACCTGTGTTCCTTACACAGGTGGTTTACGATATTTTTCTATTGATCAGCCTTGTTCTGTAGAGAATCATTTCTCATTTCAACCCAGAGAGCTGGAGGTCAAGATTTACTTCCCAGCTGGTTTCCTTAATCTCTGCCTTTTCTTCTTCCTGCCTGACGACAACCATCAAAGCAGCAGAGCCGGGATAGGGGGTTGAGACACAATGAATCCTTGTCACAACGGAACAGAGAATTGTAGTTTCAGGGAGTCGCCAGTAGAGGGACCTCTTACCACACTTAAGACTGAAAACAGCTCCTGTTTGAATAAATGCTTCCTAACCAACTGGGGATTGTTCATTGATTAGCAGATCGATTACTTTAACTAAGAAAATTAATTAGCTCATATCAAGTGGAGGAATTTCTTTAATTTTTTTTAATTGACCTATTAAGGAAAGTCTCCAGCAGCCAAAAATAACCTCTAATATTTGAGCTCTAAATTATTGTCCCTTAAATCACTTAAATTACAATCTTCACCTGATTTCAATTTCCCTTTTCAACCTCTAGACACTGAAGAGAAAAATTCCAAAATGTCCTGGTGCAAACTACTCTCTATAAAGGAGCTTTATCCTTTTGCTGTTATATGAAATATTTAAACAACACGGTAACTTGGTAGTCAATATTTAATGTCCTCTCATAACTAATGTTCTTAATGGCAGTCGCTCTGGTCTTCCGGTTCTGCCTCTGCCTGGAGCTTCCTGAGACTATTTGGGTAATAAATTTGCTTAATCTGATATTGCCATTACTCACAGTTCTTGCTTGCAAACAAGAAAAACTGGTTTTGTCTCCTTTAAGAAAGGAGGGGGAATGTGTTAAAGGGATATTGGGGTGATCACAGAACAAAACGGAAGGTCACATAGTCAAGTTCAAGAATTAAGCAGGAGCCCAAGGAAGTTAGAAATCTCGCAGCTCACCCACCCGGGCCCCACTGCCTCAGACCCGAGCTGCACACGGCCTCCCCAATGCCAGGTTTTGGAGCCCAAGCGCGCTGCCTCTAAGGCTTTGGGCGCTTGTTCAAGATTCAAAAGCTCAGACATGAGCACCCAAGCTGACACTGTGAGTCCAGGTCTGCCCGCCTCCCAGCAGCTCTCTCCCCAGGGCCTGGCCTCCCTCCTCCACTCAGGGAATCCGTGTGTGGGTGTGGAACCGTGATTTCCAAAATAATTATGTTCAAGTCCTACCCCTGTGAAGGCAACCATATTGGGAAAAGAGTCTTTGCAGATGTAATAAAATGAAGCCGAAGTCATACTGGATTTGGGTGAGCCCTAAATCTATGACTGGGGTCCTTATAAGAAAAGAGACGAAGATACAGTGTGACAGCAGAGGCAGAGAACACAGTGGCTGGGAGCGCCAAGGATTGCAGGGAGCACCAGGATCTAAGAGAAGCCAGAAAACATCCTCCAGTAGAGCCTTCAGAGGAAGCACACCTCTGCCAGCACCTCTGTGTTTTTTAAAGGGAAGATGCAGACAGGGATGAAGGCGAGCAGGCAGGCAGGAAGAGAGAGGAGGGAGAAGCACCCTATTTATTTTACAGTATTGTCCACTTTGGTTGTCCTCCCTGGCCCATGGGTTATATGTGGGCTACACTAGCCAGAGGCAGTGGACCTATATTCTAGGCTCTCAGGGCCGGCCTCAGCCAGCATCTTGACTGCAGATGTCAGCCTCCAGACATAGGAGAGAACGCATTTCTGTTGCTTGAAGCCCCCAAGTTCGTGGTACTTTCCTGCAGCCTCCCTAAGAGACTAAACACTAGGAGTCCACTAGCAAGTCATCCTCACATTTCATACCTGGTCACCATCTGCGTTACAGGAGAGAGCATTGTGGTGTGTCCGCTGCAGATGCCCTAGACAATGTAGGTCGATAGAAGTCGATTTTATTTGCACAGAGAAATAACGCCCCGCCTCTGGCATTCGGTAGTTCACACGAATACAAACAAAAAGCACCACCATGATAAACGTCCGAAGTGGGCCAGACGACAGCTCACCAGATGTCATCTGTGCAAGCACTCGGTCAAGAAGGAATTACTCGTTCAGATTCGGAAACTGGGAGACCCAGCACTCCAACCACAATTTTCTGCTTTCCATGCTTATAGATTTGATAAGATTTTTTAAATTATTTTTAAATTCTTTCAGTTCAGCACAATATTGCAGAACTAACAAAGAGCTAGGAAATCTACAAATCTATTACATCTGGATTTATGCATTTATGAGTTTATTTGGGAATCAAAAAATGGGAAGAGGAATTGGAGAGACATTTTTCCAAAGACGTATATAGGTGGCCAACAGACACTTGAAAAGATGTTCCTACTCACTGGCTGTCAGGTAAATGCAAATTAAAACACAATGAGATATCACCTTACACCTGAGAGATTGGCTCTTTAACCAAAAGTCTGGAAAGGACAAAAACTGGTGAGGATGTGGAGAAAAGGGAACTCATTTACACTGTCGGTGGGAGTGCAAATTGGTGCAAACCCTATGGAAATAGTACGGAGATTCCTCAAAACGTTGAACATGGAAATCCCATCTGATCCTGCCATCCCACTTCTGGGTGTTTACCCAAAAGAAACAAGGACACTCATCCACAAAGACCTGTGCACCCCCCTGTTTACTGCAGCCCTATTCACAATAGCTAAGAACTGGAAATGACCTAAGTGCCCAACATCAGCTGAATGGCACCTGACACTTATTGACAGCAGCTGCCTCCCAGTAACCCATATTCCATCTTCATTTTCACATTGTCACACAGACCCCAAGTGGTAACTGTTGAGGAAATTGGACTCCACGTGACTATGTGGTCCAGCGAAACGCAGCAATCAGTCCCTGACACCCACTTTTCTCCCCTGTATCAGGCTAGAGCATGTCTACGGCAGAGATGAGCTTATGGACTGATGGGGAAATAAGATTCTTCTGCGAAACTTCTTTGAAGCAGAGTCTACACAAACCCCATGGTCAGCACCACACACCTGGCCCATCTTCCTCTCCCTTCCGAAGACCTGCAGAGAATTCTCTCCTTGTATTCAACAGTCTGACCCTGCGCAGGGCAATCGCATCTCCTTCCTGCTGCTGTCACACTCACACTTGTCTCTCAGAACTTTCTAGAGCTGATCTGTCGATATGCAATGGATGGTCCCCTCTGTGTGAGCAGGGATGGGAGCTTATCCCAGACATTGCCAGTGAAACCATCAAAACTGGGAACACTCTGGGTCAGTGCTCAGTGTCAGGTACTCAGAAATGGGACCCATTCATTCATTCAAAGTTGATTCTGGGATCCAGCATTCTGATGTAAAGGGTGTCTAACCTTGCACCTTATAATGATCACTGCTGATACACAGCGGGTGTGGGAAGTGGCCGAGGTTGACAGAAACCTGTTCTGCGTTTGCCTGAGACAAAGAGGAATCATCCAAAAGTATCCTGATGTGTCAAAATGCAGGAGCAGTGAGAACACGATGTGGTAGGGACAGTGAATAGAAAAAGGGACCTGAAAAGAAGAATTGAGGACGCTGGCAAGCTGGGAAATTCACACAATCTATATGCCAGTCCCTGAAATGAACCCGTGCTTCTGGCAATGGCCTACCTACCTATGGAAGCCAGGGGCATTAAGAGGCAGAATTAACCCTCAGATCTGAGTGAGAGACAGCACAAAGGTTACCTTTGTGAGGTAATGAACCCCTACTGGAGTCCATTAGCAAGTTTTCCTAACATTTCATAGCTGATCGCAGTCTACATTACAAAAGATAGCTTTCTGCTGTGTCTGCCGCAGATGTCCTAGAAACTGTAGATTGTTAAAAAGAAGTCTCCCAGAGGAATAATGCTACACCTCCACCTCGGCATCAAGTAGTTCACATGGCTAAAAACAAAAAGCACCACCATTTATTGAATGTCTACTAGGGGCCAGATACGGGAGTCCACTAGCGCTCATTTTGCAGTAACCTCGTAAAAAAAAGAATTATGAGTCCAGGTTTAAAGAAAACTAAATATCAGAGCATGGGTCTGCCCATGGGTCTCACTTCAAAATCTCAAATACTTCCTGTTGTACAGGTGTCTTGACAATCTCGTATAAAAGCAAGGCTGCAACTCTAAGTCTCTACCATAATTTCAAGACATGTAATGACATCGTGCTTCAGGTGATGGGGTCTAACGCAGCCTGAGATTTCAGAGCGATGTAATTCGTTCTCTTCCCAGACAAGTAAACAAAGCTAATGACTTTCAAAGCAAGGCAGTGCAGTCGCTGAGTATGGAGCAGGGGGCTTCTGATTAAATCGTACCCCTTTTCATCGAAGCCCCTCTTTTCCAGAAAGCACACAGAGCTGTTGGGTGGAAGAGTTAGACCAGATTCTTGGACTTCAAAACTCCAAGTCCAGAGAGTTCTTTCCATCACATATAACAAGCAGTCACAGCACAATGAAATGACAGCATTGCCGTTGGCA
The DNA here is from genome assembly GCA_004363575.1 of Solenodon paradoxus. Taxonomy (NCBI): domain Eukaryota; kingdom Metazoa; phylum Chordata; class Mammalia; order Eulipotyphla; family Solenodontidae; genus Solenodon; species Solenodon paradoxus. The sequence goes on from RJWH01003921.1 coordinate 113,208, forward strand.
CTTCAAAAATATATTTGTGTTGTAATACCCATTAGTTAGACAATCAATGCACAATGCTGGCCTTTTTCATTTGGGAAATTTAGAAGGAGCTTGGGGGGTTAGATGCCTTTCACATAATAGTCAACTCCATTTAGATTTGTTCATTGACATATTGTTCACTTAGATCAATTACACGATACTTTACACTGCAGGTCTTTGAAGAGAGCCAGTTTCTAAACAAGTTAATGTCTCCATCTCCCTCCAAGGTGTATATTTCCTCTGACCTAAATCTAACCCATGGGGTCCCCTATAATATCCCTTTTCTGGAATTTCTTACTGGCACAATAAAACTACTTTGTTTGGGGATATTTCAAGCCTTGAGAGGAGTCATCTACTTTCTCTTTCAAGAGGGAAACTGAATCCTTTGTGTCTACAAAGTGCCACCATCTTTTTTTTAAGTTCCTAAAACATCAAGAGTGAAAGCTAAACATTTCAGTCTCTTCAGTCTCTTTATGTTTAATTTTCCCAAATACGGCATTTCTTTCCACAGTGTTTAAACAATCTTTGTATATCTAGCCATAATCTTATATGGAAGGCCCTAGTCATCAACAATTACGACTTTATTGTATGAGTTTGTGACTTTATCATATGAGGCAACCGAAGTCGCCTCTTTTTAAGAATGTATTGCAAAATTGCTTTCAGCTGCTACTAGTTATCCTTCCCATGTTACTACTGAGTGTTTTTTACAGGATAACTGTGGGTCCCCATGCTTTGTGGCTTTAGGTTGGTAAGTCAAGGAACTCTCCAAGAGGACCAGGAGTGGAAAATGGAATTTTCCAATGAAAAACATAGCCATTTTGCAACTTCAAAAATATTATTAGCCAGAAGTTACCCTTGGGAGGAGTTTTTCTGGCACAGAGGAGCTTATTTTCCCAGTATGACCTTAGGATAAAATTTAGTAATGAGATCATTTGGCAACCTTGAGCTTTAATACAGTGAAATTAAATAATTGAACTGACTGTTGTTTTAAACCTATCCTTAGTCTTCCAAGGTGGAATTCAGCCAAGACTGTGAATAAACACTTGAGCTTTCAAGACATTCATTTTGTTAGTTCTACTTTGAATAACATGGAAGGACAATGCTCCTCAGCAGCACAGTGTGTCTTTATACAAAGAGGGGTAAATTCCTTCATTGTATCCTAAGTTTCCTCTCTAGGCACGAATCAGACCCCACCTTTTCTATGATCACTGCAATCAGCATTTTCTACCACTAGTTTCTTTTAAGGCATATATTGTATGTATCATCTGTTTTGACCCATAAAAACTGATTTCTGCTTATAACTGCTTTATTGTTTCCAACTATATTCAAAGTTCTTAGAAGAAGGTGCCCTGCTTGACATGTTGGATGCATTTAAACATTGGATTCACAACTGCAGACATCACAGGAGTTCCGTCAGCACCATGTGGTTGAGTGAAAAGTAGAATTGGTTCAAACTAGGTATGTCACCAGTTCCAGAGTCTCTTCCTGGGGTCCCAAGCTTACATCTATTTATGCACATGAATAAAGATTCCATCCCACATTCTTTGATTCCAAAGTCCAACACAAGTAGGTAGTAGAGTAAGAGTGGAGGTGTATTCGATTTCTTATCTAGTTAAAACATTGACCTAAGGGGCATTGAAACAGCAGCTTCCAATAAAACATTAAGTTTGGCAAGTTTTAGTTTTCATCTCACCACTGAAAGCCATAATTCTGCAATCTATTTTTCAAACACTAAACAGGAAAACTGATAAAACACAAAGAGGAAGGTGGCCAACTGATTTTAAGTCTTGTTGTGATCAGGTTGACCTTTGACCCCAGTCCAGCCCCCAAGGACTGTGTATTCAGAGTATCACCCTCATCCGTTACCCCAAAACTGATCATGAAATGTTTAATGAGTAATAAAACCATGAGATTGCTCTCTGTCTTCCACAAAACTGCAACCTTTGTTTTCTGGACGCCATGCTATCTTGTTGAAAATATTTGTAGTTGTAAATCTGTGCCCTCTGAAAAGGAAGATGGAGGCAAATTTAGTCTCAACATAGATTTGCTTGAGGTTGGCACTAGTGAGCTTCTAAAGAAAGTGAAGAGAGTACGACACTATTTTCCAAAGGAAGGAAAAAGAACACTCCCAAACAGATGCTATATTTAAGGCCTCTCTGGAAAAAAACACATAATTGCTACTTTGATGGTGTATTTATTTTTGCTTCATCTGTTGTTGACTTAATTTAGCCATCCAACGGGACAATGAACAACTAATTTGGACTATAATTTCTGGGTAAATGTTTATGTAGATGACAGAATACAAAAATCTTTTGCTAATCAGTCATGAGCTTGACGGTGGCTTTGTTGCTCTTTGGGAGACTGCTAATTGGGTCTGCGGGCCATTCTGAGATTGAACCCAAATTCTCCAAAATCATTCTCCTGAAACGAGTCCAAGAGAAGTAATGGAGGTTCATTTTGGACAAGACTCTCAATTCCAGATCTCTCTGTTGATTTCTTTTCCTCCGCCAGCATCCCTTTTAATGAAACGCGGAGGTGTGTGAGGGACAAGAATGAAACAGGACCATCTGCAACCACAAACGCCCTCTGTTCCTGTCTAGAGCCTAGTAGGGGGTGGGGGTGGGGGTGGGGGGCGGGCAGGCAGGACAGGGGCAGGGAGCCAGCCCTATTTGCAGAGGGCTGAAGAGAAGCCAGACCTTCGGCTCGGAGCCCTGGAGAAGACGTGCGGGCTGGTGGTGCGGCCCTGGCCATGGTCCATATACTCCACCCGAATGGAGGCGCTGAGGCTGCCCAGCACGTGACGTGAGTGTGGTCACTGCTCTCCGGGCACCTGGGCTCACCTCGTGCGGGCAGAACTGACATCTGGCCACCCTCGGCAAAGTGCTCGGAGAACTGGCTCTGGCACTGCTGGTACCCTGAGGTGGGCAGCCTCAGGTAGACACCAGTCCCAGGTGCTCTGGGCATTGAAGCGGGCCGGCAGGGCAGCTACCGAGGTCTGCTTCTCCAGCTGCTCCACCGGGTCTGTGGCCGTCGTGGAAACGCTCGATTGTGAACTCAGTGAGCCCTGCGACACCAGGTCCTCTTTGCTACTGGCAGACGCGTCCTTGAACCTCTGCAGTCCTGGCACAGTAGTAGCTGCCTTTGGGTCTGGCCTTGCTGACGATCGAGGACTCATGGGATGTCCGTGATCGTCTGTCGACTTACGTTTTCATCCTCAGCATAGAGGACTGACAGCTCCACCGACTCGGAGACCAGAGGGGTCTACACAGCAAGCTCCTGCTGGGTTCGGTCCTGCTGAGCCAAGACGGTTTCACGATGACAAGTCTACACCATCGGAGTCCTGCCCCACGGTGCCTGCTCCTGCTGCTGAGGCCCCCCGATGCCATCTTTAAACAGCGCCCATCTCCATCGGCTGAGTGGTAGTATCTGTGGGACATTTCACCCATGAAAAAAGACAGCTGGAATGAGTCACTCTCAAGAAGGGGTTCTCGGTGGAAATAAGAGCTGTTCTGTCCAAATCAACTTCGCTGCTGGAATACTGGTCAGCTAATTTGAGGGTACGCAGAATTAGCCCCTCTTTCTAAACCACATGTTTCTACTCCATGCAGTTTTCCAAGGAGCAACTTACCATGAAGCTCTTCTTTGTCAGCATCTGTCTTTCGTTTTCCGATTTTTTATTCTCTAGTTCTTGCTTTCTTAATGAATACAATACTTATCATTCCCCTGTAACACATAAATTATAGATACATGCATACAGAGCACCAGCGAAAATGCTACAGCTGTGAATATTGTAGTCACACCAGGAAACCTCACACACTTGGTAGGAACAGAATATTAATTTCTCCTATCTCCTTCATCGGGATGGCTTCTAAAATATCACTGCGGTGGACACATCCCAAGGGGCTCCCAGTGATCAAGGTTTCAGGCAAATTCTTGTGATGTTTGTATATAATAAAGGTAGCCTTTCAAATGAGTGAAGAAAAGACAAATGTCAAATAATTTGGGGACAGTTGAGGGCCCACTTAAATAAAAGTGAAACAACAAAGCCATTACACTAAAAAAATTCCAGGGGACAAAAATGTTAATGCAACTATGACAGCTTGAAAGGACTGGCAGAGGATACAGGTATATTGTTGTTTTAAAACAATCTGGCGGGTGCGCCCTGAATGCTGACCGGTCCAGTACATCAGGGAGCAGTCCCACATGCACCCCAAGGTCCTGGGTTCAAGATCCAGACTGAGACAGGAAACGACCAATGTGAAAAACTTAATAAAAAAAATAAAGTTCTTCTTCCTCCTCTCTCTTCTTGCTCGTCTGCCTGCTCACCTTCATTCCTGCCTGTGCCTTTCTTTTAAAGAAAAAAAAAAAAAAAAGGAAAACAATCTGGTGTAGATAACGTCTTTCTAAATATAACAAAAAGGAAAAAATGACTATGATTCTCATGAAAGTTTTTCATGCCAAAAAAAATGTAATAAATAAAAGTATAAAATGTGAAATATTTGAAACACATGTAACAAAAGAACTTCCTTAAAATACAAAACACTTTAATAATTCAGTAAAAGGTAAAAGAGAAGCACTGCAATAGAATACTGGATAAAGAATTTGAATTTATTTCAACATAAATATGAAAATACAACCTTTTTCAACCCGCTGTAGGGAACTCCAAACATAAAGAAATGTTGAGAGATTGGCTCAGTGAACCACTGAGCACGCTGCTGAGCCCTGTACCCACACCCAGGTACAACTATCATCGAATCATTGACTCACGGTCACTCTTTTCACCCATCACACACACATATCCACCCAAACACTGCATAATTATGAAGCAAGTCATTTTGTCTATAAATAGATCAAAGAAATAAAATACTGTTTTCTCACTGTAGGCAAAGATCAATTCTTTTGAATTAACAGCACCAAGGACCACGGAAGAGGGAAAAAATCTGGTAGCTCAGGCCTGATACTGCCTGAGTGGAACCAGGGGCATTTTGAGAGGAGTTCAAATATTTTCCACCTTTCTCCAACAAGAAGACACTGTTGGCCACCATCACTAAAAAACTGCATCAAAACACTAGCGCACAGGGAAGTCTTTTTGGAGAAAGCCACCTGGAAAAGACTTCAGTGGGGCAGGAATGGGGAAAGGTGTTTGAAATCAACTCTCTGTAAACATAATATCTGTGTTCCGAGGATTCACAGTTGGGGACATTGGTGTTAGCCTGACCTCCTGAGCACCGACACCTCATCTTTTCTCCTGTGCTGATGACATGTCCTATTTGCCCATAGATACTCAACAATGAGGAAGGGCTGCTTCAGCTGAAACCCCTCCATTCCTCAGCTAACTCCCAGGCTGCTTCCCCAACCCATGTATCCAGAAAGCTCCCTACGGTGTCACAGGAATAAAATGAATTTGAATAAATGAGAAAGGAGGGGACTTCCCGGGTTACTGAGCCCATTCAGAAAGATATGCTGTTTGATGAGCCATCAGGGTTCCTACCCATGAGTCACTTCTTACACATGATCAGCTCTGTCAGCACTTTGTCTTCCTTAGAATCATGCCCCAGGTCAGGGAGGGACCTGGTGACTCAACCAGTAGAGACCTGATTTCTGGGAGGACAGAGGTGGATGTGTAGGGCTTGTTATAAGGACTTTAATATTATTTTTATTTTGAGACTATGCAGGTGAGATGCATTGGGTCCCAAACAGACTGGACCTTAGATCCCACTGAAGCTAAATGCACAGATGCCACCTCCTGCCCACTGGCCTCCTTAGTTCCCAAAGCCCTTGACATGAGCAGAGACTCCATTTGGTCCCAATAACCTTGGATTTAAGCACATATTTAGAGTGATATGTAGGGAGTAAGGGCACAGAGAGGTAAAAAGGTGAATAAGATAAAGCCTTAGTCCTTGGTGACTTTACAGTTGTCAATCAAATAATCAGGCTGTAGGCAGGTCCTGGTAGAGTAGCAGTTAAGTCCACTGCCTCCTGTCTAGCACAGTCCAGTATGTCCCAAGGACCTGGGTTTGCATCCCAGGGCAAAGGGAACAATCAAGACAAAAAACTAAATAAAAATAAATAAAAGTGCTTCTTCCTCTCTCTTCCTTCCTTGCTGTCTGCCTACTCACCGTAATACCTGGCTGCACTTTCCCTTTGAAAAAAAAATTAAAATATCATTTCAAAAAAAAAAAAAAAGAAAGAATTAGGCTGTGCTAGAATCAAAAAGTCAGTTATACAAGAGTAGAAATCACAGTCTGGGTCCCAGAGTGTGTACCAAGAGAGTCAGGGCAAAAGGGTTTTTTAAGGGCTCAGACAGGGAGATGATCCAAGGGGAGAGTACTTGGGAAGAAACATTGAAATCAGTTCTTAAATCCATCTGTCGGTCTATGAGTGGTGAGCAAAATTCTTCCGACAGAAGGCTGCAGTGTGAGATCTGCAGTCACATTTGGCAGATGACCTCGTTTTTCCAATTAACTAATGGCCAAGTCAGGTTGTCCAATTTTCACCTAAATTCTTAACCTGGCATCTAAAGACAAAAATGGAATCTGACTCAAAATAGGTTCCTCACAGTGTAGAAAGAACGTGGCGTGGGCAAGGCTAACAATTTTTGAGTATCCAGGCGCTGTGTTAGGCATGTGGCACGCATTATCTCAGGACAAGTCAAGGTCCAAAGTGTTATATGAATCTAGAGAGGGTGTGGAAGTTTTCTTGAGGAAGTGCCTTTGGAACCAGTCCATGAAAAGGAGGTACAGGTTGAACTGGTGAAATTAGTGGAGGGAGAGAGGATATATTTATCAAGGACCAAATGGCTATGCTTGAGGAAGGAGGAATGTCTAGTTTGGCTCTAAAATGTAAATTAATTTATTCATCTTCCTAGTTTCCTCATGCCCAGGAGACTTGTGTTCCATGACTTTTTAGGCACTGAATTGAAATTCACATTGGAATCTTGTTTAATCTTCAGACAAAATCAAGTTTACTTGATAGTCACTAAGAAATTAGTGACTTAATTTAAGCAGCTCAGTTAAACGGCCTAATATTTTACATTAAGGGTATTATGTTCTGGGACTCTAAGGGCTGGAGTCCCTCCAGTATTTCATCCGTGACTGGAAGGATACAGAGAGGTGGAAGGAGCGCTGGTAGATGCTGGCAGAGAGAGGGCTTCGATCTTTCCATCTGGATAATGGAGATTTAGTGATATTCTGATAGGGGAGACCAAAGAGGAAATCTGGGTAGAAGATAATCAATTTGGCTTTAAACATGTTGAATTTGTCTTGTGGAAAACGCTTGTGACTTTTGGAGAGCTCTGTAAAGATACAGATTTGAAGTAATTTTACATTTACATTCTGTTGGAATCTGAAGCTCAGGAAAGGGATAAGATGAGAAGAGGAAATTCTGCACCTAGGAGTAAAAAAGGCAAGACACCAAATGAGGATTTTTAAAATTAGAATGTTATAAAAGAGATTTCAAGAATTGGGTAGCTGGCAATAACAAAAGAGAAGGCGAAGGGGAGTCATTTATTTAGGAGATGCTAGATGACTGGAAAGAATTGGGGAATATAAGTGGGGAACAGTGGCATGATGAAACATCTATTTCATTTTTCTTTGTGAAGCTCAATTATGAAAGGAAGAAAAAGATGTGATGCCAAATAGTACACTTAACAGCTCAAGTCGTTAACCCTCCTTGTCACTACCTGACTACCAGTTTCCTAAGACCTGTGTTCCAGAGCCTGCAACTCCCCACCAGCGGCAAAGCAAAAGATCCTGAAAAGCAGCAGTCATGCCTGGTACTTAATAGTCTCAGCGCCTTGTAAACCATGACAAAAACTGTTTTAAAAATACTTGTGATACCATCAGACAAATGCAAATAAAACTCACAATGGGATCCCACCTCACATCAGTGAGAGCATTGGAGAAAAATGGACCCTCCCACACTGTTGGTGGGAATGTAAGTTAGCGCCATTATCTTTGGAAAACAGTAAGGAGATGCCTCAGAAAAATAAAGGTGCGTCTACTATACGATCCCGTAATCCCACTTCTAGATCCCAGAGGATACAAAAATCTCTATCAGAAAAAATATCTGCACCCCTCATAATTGTCAAGACTTGGGAACAACCTAAACATAGGTGAACAGATAACTGAATAGAGAAGCTGTGGTATCTTTCCTCAATGGCATTCTATGTGGCTGCTAAAAACCAAAATTGCACCTTTTGCAACACACTGGATGGAACCAGAGGTGAGTAAGCCAAGAGAAATAAGCCAGAAAGAAAAAAAGAAAAAGATATGGACGGGGTGGCTTTACTCATCTGAGGAACAAAGGAAACACAACAGACAAATCCAAACTCAATCCACAGGATGCAAGACTGTGACTAGAGGGAGGAGGAAAGCGGGGTACACGGTGGCACTGGGACTCTCGTGGAGAGAGGGAGGGCACAGGCTGAGGTGCGAATTCGACCTCCCAGAAAGCATATAGCAATGGTAACACAAGAGAGAACAAAATGATGGTTAAAACTCCTGCGATGACTATGAAGCTGAGCCAACAGCAGCCCTACGGCGCACTGAGACCCTGCTGCCCGCAGTCACGGCTGCAGACCTCCCAGCGACCGCCCCGTCTTCCCGGCCCTGAGGTCGGTACTGAACCCGCACCGAGCGCACGAGGCACCGTAAGGGTCCCCATGCCCCAATCGGGCGTGTCAGAGAGCGGGCGACTTCTTGCACGCGAAAGCCATAGCTCAACGTGGAGCGAAAAGAGCCAGCGCCAACGACTTAACCAACTGTAAGAGACCCAGAAAAAGGAAGACAAAGGTCCGCCAGGTGCGAGCGGAACCGCCTCCCCTATCGGAGCCGCAGTGCGCCTGCGCTAGCCCGACTTCCGCCAGGCCCCGGGGGACGTCAGAGCCTCCTCTTCCGGTCTCGCGCCAGGCCCGGGAGGCGGCGGCTGGGTGGCGCGCGTGCTGATGACGAACCGGAAGGATGCGCCCGGGGCGGGACCAGAGTCCGGAGGCGCTCGGAATTGCGGAAGTTTGCTGAGGAGGGTCGGGCGGCTCTCGGATCGCCGAGTTGTTTTGGAACAAGTTCCGGAAGGGCGGCCGCCTCTCGGGGTCCGAGTCTCCAGTCAGCGCACGTGCGGGGCCACGCCGGCAAAGAGTCGGCGTCGCCGTGTCGGCCTCCTCGCCCCTCGTTCTTCCCCAGGGCGCCGCCTCGGCCCTCCGCCATGGCCTCCACCTCGGCCAACCTGCAGGTACCGCCGCTCTTCCCCGCCCCCTGAGCGCCTGGCGGGAGGGAGCGGAAGGCTGGAGGGCGGGCCGCGCCTGCGGCGGGCGGTGGAGTCCCGGGTGGGAGGGTGCGCGGGCCCTCTGGCTGGATCCGGCTCCCGCCTTTGCTGGGGGCTTTTTAAATCGAGCTGGTCTGGGTTTGAACCAGAGGTCCTTGGTCAGTGTAAGGAGGGGAGGGAAGAACGGCGCGTCGAGTTAGCAGGGCGCCACCCGCACCCGATGAAAGTGGGGTGGTCCTAGTTCCCTTTCCGTTTCTCAAGCTGCTGTAGCGAAGCCCTTCCTTTTGAGCTGTCAGGTGGATGGAATGTACCGGAGAACACTCTTGGAGTCTGAGGAATCCGTGGGTTCATTGAGTGCAGGCGTTTCTGTGCACCCTTCGGTGGGTCCCAAAATGTCGTGTTTAAGAGCTGGAAATACTCGTAAACTCCTTTGTGGTCCCCCTTCTCCCCACCCCCACCGCTGCCAGCGCAATATTTTTGTACATAAATCCTGGAATCGGAAGATTTTAGACTCATTCGTTAGACATTTGGAATGGAATTCAATGAGAAAGAAAAATCAAAGTGTTTTTCCCCACCCCAAGATGAATCGGGGGGAGTCAATGTCAGAATCAGCCTCGACAGCTCCCAGCCCAGGAGGTCAGTCTGAGAAGAGCAGCATGAAATACTTAGGTGGAAGCCTTATTTCAGTCTTTGCAGTAGTTTGCTAAGCAGACGTTTACTGAGGACCAGCGAATAGGGTACCAAGGATCATTGATCCTGAAGACTACTCGAAAAGACACATTTAAGAAGAGATCAAAATTACACACACCCAAGAAAAAAGTGGGGAGGGGCTTGCTTTACTTTTGTCTTGAAAGGCAACCCAAAAGATTATGAAAAAAGATGTTTTATTTTTTTCCCAAAAATTTTAGGATTGCAACTTTGAATTATTTTTTAGCATAGCAAGTAAGTCATGATTTGTGAATCGTTTCCAGCAAGACAGCATTAACTAAGATCTAATAGTCTTCACTTAAGGTCAGTTTGTGTAAGCTAAATGTGCTTGGACAAATTAGTGGTCATTTCATAGACGTTTTGTCCTTTTGAGTAGCAAATGATTCCTTTTTGAAGTACCCAACTGTCATCATCCTTGTTGGTTTGTCAGTTAACTAGCTTTGTTCCACCGGCTTTTCATTTGTTAGGATTTTGCATGGGATTCGGGCATTCTCTGTACTTTTCATCCATTTACTTGTATCCTTTTTTGTTTAGAAGATTTGTTATTTCATTCTGTGCTCAGTTTTCATCATATTTGAATTGGATTGTTGGATGTTCTTTAGTGAATCAGCTAAAAATTCATCCCTATTGAAAGCAGAGTTGTCAGTGTTAGGCAGAGAGCAATGTTATAATTTTATTAGTGTGCATTTTCATTCATTCTTTCCATCCCTCTAGGTTGAATTTCGATGAAAATTATTCAGAGTGAAGACCTTTCCCATCAATAAGGCAAAAATCTCTGTAGCTGGAAGCTTGTAATCTAATGAAGGAAGGCGGATAGCCAAAAATCAAAATTAGAAAGTAATGCAATACATGTTATAATAGAGTTAGAGGTTAGTGAGGGAAGGCAGAATGGAAGAGTATAGCTGATTCTTTAAGGGGAAATATTCCACAGAAAAAATGATGTGAGCTTAAAGTGAAAAGTACTGACTCTAATTGGTGTTTGATATGATCTCATTTAATCCTCAAAACAGCTCTTCAAGGTGAATATTATTCCAGTTTCATAGTATAAGAAACTGCAGCTTAGTAAGTTGTGATTTCCCCAAAACCATAGTTAATTAGCATTGAAGATAGTTTTGAGTTCCGGTCTGTTTGCTTATAGGTTTGTACTTTTTCTCTAGTTTGTACTATGCCTCTTCAGACAAGAAAGTGGGATGCATACATGGTGGAGTAAAGCAATATATACCTCTGTCTAGATGAGTAGTGTACCTTGGAGAGGATTGAGAAAATTACAAGTGATACAGTAGAAGTCAAGTTTAACTCAGCCCTAAATATATTTTAGGTATCTGCTATGCCATGCGTTTTGCTAAGTCTTAGGGAATCACAAGGGTGTATGTATCACCTTTGCCTTTCAAAGTATATTGTGTGAAAACAGACATACCACAAAGCTACTGGTAGGTTTTATGTGATCACTGGATATAAATGTGGAGGAGGCAGAGGGTGGGCCCCCGGGGTGTGGGGAGGAGTGTAATTGCTCTGAGGCTGGAAGACTTGGGGACACGCGGTGGATGGGGTGCTTTACCTGGAGAGGACACTGTCTACAAAAGCATTAAGTCTTGAGTCATGTAGGCTGTCCCAGTACTTTGGTGTGACCGGAGCTAAGTGTGCGGGACAGGAAGACGCCTGGTTAGCCACACCACGAGGAAGAACCTGTGCACCACACGAGAGAGTAGTCCTCATCCTGGTGTAGTCGACGAGTCATAGAAGGTAATATGCTCAGGTTTTCGTTTCAACAAAACCGTCATGTGCAGAGGGAACAGCCTGACTGTCACAAGCCTGGAAGCAGGAAGGCCAGTGGCAGAATTCTGTGTGATAGGAGATGGTACAGGCCAAAGTGGGGTAGAACTTATCAGAATAAAGAAAAGATTGATCAGAAAAACACTGAAGAGGAAGAATCGTCAGACATTTAGAAATAAGGGAGCAAGAGGACTTTGGGCTTTCTTCCAGATTCCTGGGTTGGCTATGTGAGTGGGTAGGAATGACTTCTGGAATCACAAGAGGAGGGCCATGTTTGGAGCCAGGGTAGCTGGGAACTTTTTGAGTTTGAAATGGCTGTGGGAACAATCCAATGGAAATGTCCAGTGAGCTGCTCGACAGTTATGGGTTAGGCTAGAGAGGACTGGCTGGAAATGAGGGTTTGGGACTTAGAAGTATAGGAGAGGTTATGGGCATTTGGAGAGTGTCTAGACTGGAGAAAAACAAGGACCAAGGTCGAAACCAGGTGGAATATTGAGGAAGGAGAAAGGGGAATCTGAAAAAGAATCATGACATAGTCAAGAGTAAAACTGGGAGAGCTGGTGCCGTGAAGGCCAAGGTATTTATTAATTAGGATTAAATGCTTCAGAGAGTTGGGTGAGATTTGGCAGCCAGGTAGCCGAAGACGTGACTGTGGGAGTCTCTTATGGACTTTGTTATGGAGGTGAAGCGGTGAGTATGATGGTCGCTAGAGGGGTACCTAGGAACTGGGGCGAACAGGTGTGCCTCCGTTTGATTTGGTAGGATTTGCATACTTCTTTATTTTGAGGCGCCCCCAACAAAAAGGGAAGAACTGTAGAATGGCATGTACTTGATGGAGTAAATGTCCGTGGAGGAAGGTGGGGCTGGGCTCCAGAGCAGAGGAGAGAGGATTCACCTTGATGGACAGGGGCTAAGAATCTTTTCTCCTAAGGCAGCAGGTTCTAGAATTTACTGGGTTACTGAAGGTTTCCTAGTGTAGACATGGTATGGACTAATTAGAAAAGGACAGTCCCCGATATTCCCAGTCTTTATCCTTCCGTATCTGTGATTAGAGCCCGACTGACTCTGGGTCATGTGTCATTCAGTCTTGTGCCAGGCACTGTGCTGGACTCTGGAATATAAAAACATAAATATAACAACCTAACACTGGTCCTCCAGGAACTTATATTCTGGTGGCAGAGGACAGGCAAAGTGAGCTAAAATGTGTACTCAGAAACAAGCTACCAGAAGGATTTTAAACAGAAGAGGTATGTGTTTGAAATTAAATAATTTAGAAATCATCATCCTGAAGATAATCTATGTAAAGCATTGGAGACAGATCACATAGGGAGATAAGAGTAAACAGAAAGAATGGAGCCCCAGGCCAGACCCACAGAACCCCAGTCCTTCAGTATCACAAGTGAGAGGGAGGGAGGGTCTGCAAAAGAGCCTGAGCCAGAGCCGGAGCTGTGGGAGGGACCCGGAAACTGGGGCAGCCAGTTTGAACTCAGCAAGGGCAGTGTTCAGGGAGGGAGCAGCTGCCCTTCGATCTGGCATCACAGGGTACCTTGAGTTCAGCGGTTTTACTGGTGTGATGGGGAACAGAGGCCAGATGGACAGCGCTGAAGTGTCTGTAGGAAGAAGAGCCAGGTTTGCTCTGGCGAGATGTGGGGTCTAAAGTGGGCAGAGAAACCCAGGTAGCTCAAGGGTGTTTTAGTGTAAAGAAGGGTTTCTAGAGGCAGACTGATTGTATGCTGATGGCAACAGCTGGTGCAGACAAGTTTTTGTTGGAGTTAACAGGTGGAGGAGATTTTTTGAGAAAGCCATAGGGTACTCTTTTCCATTCGGTTAGCCATACTGTTGAGTATCATGCGCCAGGTACTGTTCTAGACTCTGCAGATAAATTAGTGTTGCTTTTATATTAAAGGAGACTGGCGCGCCCTGGTGGGGCAGCGGTTGGGTCAGTTGCCTCTGAAGGAGGCCAGCCACATACCCCTGGGTTCGAGTCCAGCCCAGGAAAAGCAACCAGTGTGTACAACTAAATGAAAATGAAATAAGATGCTTCTTCCTCCTTTCTCGCCTTCATCCCTGCCTGCACATGTCCTTTAAAAATAAAGGAGACAGCCCGTGAATGAGTACACAGGTAAATACAGTGACCGACACAGTGATGGGACAGGCATGCGGGGAGCACTGAATGCAGGGGTGGAGTGCAGCTTGGCAAGAGAGCAGAGCAGGCCTCTGATGGAAGAGACTGGAAAAGGAGACTGTTCTGAGTCCATTTTGGGGAAGAGTGTCCCAGTCAGAAGGATCAGCACTCACCTGCTGCTTGAGTGAAAGGGGAGTGTTTCAGGTGAGGCCCAGGTGGAGCCAGCGCTCAGGTCATGTCCAGCTTATAGATCAGGCCCCCACGTTTTGGTTTGATTGTTTGCAGTGAGAAACCTTTCACTGGTCGCTGTAGTGATATTATCGGGGCGTCAAGTGTTGAGGCAGATGCACACACGCATGTCGTCCGAAATCATCTTTGACTGAAGGTTTGACATGCCTTGTCCAGTATGGTAACTACATGTGACTATTTCAATTTAAACTTTACTTAAAATGTAAAATTCACTCCTTAGTCACACCAGCCACTAATGTCAAAAGCCGTTACGTGACTAGTGGCCCGCATATTGGACAGTGCAAACACAAACATCCCTGTCATCAGAAAGGCTGCTTTAAAGCCATTGGCACCTGTCAGGGCTAGATTGGTACATCCTGGCTGTAAGAGTTTCCTTTATTCAAGGATCAGTGTGGTGCCTGGAAAGGGGTGAGTGCAAGTGAAGGGAGCAAGAGGCTGAGCTGGTGGCACAGCAACCGAATAACAGGAGAAGGAATTAGAACTAGAACAAGAAAGGACTTATTTCTGTTGAGCCCCTAAGCCTTGTGGACGCGTTTTGTGACCAGACATGTGGATGCTTGCCGGCCGCGTGCTGTGACCCCATCCCTGACAGCTTACCTCACTTACAAACTTGAATGTTTAGCTTTAATAAGTTCAGTGTATTTGAACTTTGAAACATTTTCCCGTGTATAGTGCACACCTGTATTCTTGGCCTAAACTTTTAGGGAAAAAATCTTTCGTTTTAATTTTTTATTCAGATTTTTATTTGTTTATATTTAGGTACTTGCCTTCTGTATTATAAGGGTACTTCAGCGTTTTTTAAAATGTACTATGGTACCTGAAATTCTATGACACAATTACAAAACGTAATGGGTACCGAAGAATGAAAGAAGTACCATAACTAAAAGCATTGCTATAGCTGGCGAATTTGTGCGCCTGTGTGTGCTGTGCGTCCTCGCTTGTCCCTCACAAGTCCGGCACAAGTGCACAGCAGACGCTGCAGAACACGGGACTTGCTGCGTGCCAGTCGCCGTACACACTGCTTCCCGCTGACAGCTTCCACCCCGTCCATCTGCAGCTCACGAGCAGCTGCTCCAGAATATTCTTACATGCCATTGGGTTTTGGATTCTTGGAATATCTTTTTCTTAATTATATGCTTGTTTTTAATGTAGCATAAGCATGGTCATTTTTCTACTGTCTCTGACTTCTGTTGAGTACAGTTTTACTCCCGAAATTTAACCTAGGCAGAATGTTTAAGAAACAATATTTGTTCTTTACTTGCATGTGTATGTACATTTTTACAAATTAAAGATAGTTTTTAATCAAAATTTTATCTGAGTTAATTGCAGGTTGGCCTGCTCTTGTCAGAAATAGCAGAGAGTTTCCACTCCATTGCGTCCAGTGGTCGCGTCTTCTCCACTCTCGTGTGGTGGGAGAGTGTCAGCCAGGACCCACAACGATGCGTCCCATTGGCAGATTTCCCCCGTTCTG
>RJWH01003922.1:0-128582 GCA_004363575.1 Solenodon paradoxus
TTACATTCAGTTTAGCCTCTAGAATCAAAATTATACTATATGAAACTACATTAGAAAATAAAACATGAGTCAATAATTATAAGAAAACGTTATTATAGCCAGTCTCTTCAGGAAAAGGTATACTTGGGAAATAATAAAAAAGGGGAATGAGAGGGGTGTGATGTGGGCTCTGGGATAAAGATGACCAGTGTTTCTCAGAAGAAACATTGTCCTTCTGGGGGAGAGACCATCACACCATGTCCACAGCTGTGTCAGTCCCGGTCGTCCAGCACCTTCAGCAGGTACAGACAACAGACTCTGGATGTGTCAGGACTGGAGGAGGAGGCTACACTCCCAAATAATGACCCCACTTGCTCAAATGACTGTTAATAAACCCACACCAGTGGTCTTGAGGTTTCCAGGGAAAACCAAGAACTAAAGGCTGGACAAGCAGCAGTACGGTGCCCAGGGCAGGGACATGAGGGTCTGACGAGCTCCATGGATCACCATTCACCTGGGTTCCCAAGTGCTGGGTGGGAAACAGGAGATCAGGTCTGGGAGGGCCCCTGGGGCCGGGTGCTGCCTCCACCAGCTGCCTCTTCTGCCCCAGGGAAGGGCGCACATGTCTGTGCACAGGGACAGAGAGGGGACACCTGGTCGCAGGTGGGACTGGAGAACCCAGGACACCTGGAGACTCACCTGCCAGGTAACGCTCCTTCCTCCGGTCTGAAAGGAACACAGGGAACAGGTGAGCAAACATCCAGAATGTCTCTGATGAAGGGACACAGAGGGTTCAGGTGGGAAGAATCACTTACCAAGACTTGCCTGGAATAATTCTGAAACAGAGTGAAAATACAAGCATGAACTGTGGTGTCTACAGAAAGGAAAGACCGTGCCCATAGAACCCAAAAATTGAATGTTTCTGTAACCCAGAAGGTCAAAGTGCAGACCCATCCAAACCCCTCTGATCTCAGCCAGCGGCTCCCACCTTTGTGGAGTGAAGCCCTGTGGTCAGTCTGCCCCTCTCAGCACTGGCTGCACACCCACCAGCCCGGCCCCTGTCGAGTCTTACCTGTGTCCTTCAGAGCCTCCTCCATCACCTGCCGGTCCTCCTCCTTCTCCTGATGCAGATTCTTCTGTTCCCTGAGTGCCCTCGACTTTCTGGAATGTTCTCTCCCGGTGTAATAGGAGGCACCCAGGATTAGGAGCATCAGCAGGGGCAGGCTCACCAGGAAAGCCGGCTTCCAGGGAGAGGCCTGGGGGAAGAAGGTCTCTGCGCCCAGTCAGAGAGCCGGTCAGGGGCACAGCCAGGACAGCCTGCCCAGCACCTTCGGGACCACGGCCCCTCCCTCCATCCCTGCTGGGAGCTGGAAGCAGCGCTGACCTGGGATGAAAATGGCCATGGTCTTCTCCTGGCCCAGGATGGGGTTGAGGAGGGAGCAGGTCACGTTCCCCGCAGAGCTGGCTCTCACCACCAGAGCGGCCTCCACGCTGAACAGTCCTTCACTGTCCTGGGTCTGGACCTCTGACACTGCCAGGAGCTTGTCTCCGCGGGGGTCTCTCCACTGCACCTGGGGCTCCGGGAACCACCCCGAGGCCCTGCACACCACGCGGACCCCGTCCTCCTGGGGACCTGTGATGTGCACGTGAGGGGCGGAGCCCACACCTGCAGAGGAAGAGGTAGAGACGGGGAGCCCCTGGGGCCTGGGTCCTAGAGACTATATGTGCACACATCCAGGAGCCATCAGGTTCATTCTGGGGGCTCCATGGGAAGGGTCCCCCCAAGGGTTTAACAGCTCTATTACATGTACAAATGAAGGTGCCAGGGGACCCTTAGGGGACAGAGAGAACAGGGGCACCTCTTCCTGCCATGCAAGTGGAAAGTCAATAGTTCATGGAAACACAAGAGAAATTTAGTAAATAATTTTCTAAACATAATAATAATAACTTTCAGAAAGAAGACCTAGAGGGAATTATACTTAGTTATATGTCAGAAGCAGAAAGACAATCTGCGATATCACTCATATGTGGTGTATGTAGAAATCAAGCAAATAATAAGTCAAACAAAAACAGGTGTCTCACATCAGCCAATACCATCCATCCATGTGAACTGGACCAGCCAAATCCATATCTGACAAAGACATATGAGTAAGGTCAAAGATGAGCCATGTTAGTCGTTAACTGGACCTCTCATTTGTTTAAATTACATAAATTGTTCATTATTGCATGTCACTGAGATTTCTCTTGTGACTTTACACAATATTATTATGGGTATAGGTAACTGACACACAATTATTAACACCCGACCACTAAACAGTGAACAGGAAAGGACACCTGCAGCCTCGCTCACTGTGCAGGTAAGCGGCCTCCCTCCCTCCTGTCTGAAAGGCAGCAAGGGAACAGGTGAGCTATGATCCAGAATGGGAGCCTGGGATCCTCTTCGGTCTCCTCTTTCATCTCCACTCTTGTGTCCTCAAACCTATTCACAGCTGTTTCCATCTTCTAACCTCTATGACACCTGACCCTTCTCTTCCCTCCATGGCCCTGTGTGAGGTCAGCAGTCATCCTCTGCACCCGCCGCCGCATCCCCGCCTGCAGACCCGCTCCCCTCCCTCTGCCGTCAGAGTGGTCCTTCCAGCACAGTTCTGCTTGAACTTCTCATCAACTCCACATCCAGACTCTGCAAACTTCACACAAAGCTCTCACTGGGGACTGCTCACTTCCCAACCCTCTTCCTTCTGCTTCTCCCACAGTTTTCAACACCTGTGTCCCTCAAAGCCCACACACTCCAACACCAAGATTTAACAGCTATTTACCACAGTCACATGATGGATGAGCCCCCTGTCTTTTCCACTTCTGGCCTGGAAGGCTCTGCGGAACCTTTTCTAGTAACTGAAATAACAGCTCAGGTGTCTGCTTCCAGTGGGGTTTGCATGATGACCCTGGACACACGCTGTACCCACAACATCACTTCACTATTGTCACTTCTAACACATGACCTCCTCACTCAACCACCAAACAGAAGACCCCCCCGTGTGTGCTCAGAATGTGCTGGACACACACTCACCCTGATCATTCATGGTGGTCGGTCTCTCCACACAGAAACACACTCCCTGCACGTGCAGATGGTGACAAAGTCCACACTGCTGTGTGACGACAGGAAAGTTGACAGAGAGTAGATCTTAAGAGTCCTCACCATGAGCAGAAAATAGTTTTCCTTTTCTCTTTTATTTTCACATTTCTACTTATTTTATCTATATGAGAATATAGCTGTTAACTGAGCACACTGGAATTCATTTCACACGTAAATTAAACCATCATGCTATATGCATTAAACATATACAGTGATGAATGCAATTATTTCTCAATAAAACTAAAATATAGAGAGAACCCAGGTAAGCACTTAACTAAAACCCTCAGTCCTTCAAGTGACGCTCAGACATGTCATCTCAATTAAGGACCAGCCAAAGCCTCTGTGTAATATGACCTGCCCTTCATCACAGCATAGTACTGACCTCATCGCCCTTTTCAAGGTGGCTTCTTGTCCTCACATTTTTCACACTTTAGCATCATCTAGAATTTTTTATTAGAATTGTTCTCCTACTTGAGAATATGCATTTTGCCCCCCAACACACACCAACCTCAGGACTCAGGTGGACACCCCGAGTCCACAGCTTTTAGAGCCTTTTGTAGCTGCCTGAGCCACAGAGGGAGGCTCCACTCATCACAAAGATGAGACTGTTGTTCCATTAAATAACATGTCCAGGACTCTTAGAACGTAGTCAGGAACAGAGAAGAGATTCTGCATATTTTCATTTATCAGTCAAGAGATTAATGAACTTTCCTTCCTCGCGGATAAACTGGGGCAGAATTGCATGGTTTGTCGGTCACTCCAAACTCCCACACTCCAGGACCCTGAGATATTACACATGTCACCAACCTGCCACCTTCAGCTGCAAACGGGCCTCCTCATATAATTCTCCTGTGCTGAAGGAGCAGGTGTACATCCCGTCGTCAGAAGCCTGGACCTTGTGGATGTTCACGGCAGCCTCCCCCACGGCAAGGAGCTCCCACTCCAGTGAGGTCCGCCCTGCGTACTGGGTCATCTGCTCCTCCTTCTGCTCCCGCTGGTCTCGATAGATGAACACGGCTTCTGAGAACTTGGAGCGGAACCACCTCAACTCCATGTTCTCTGCACTCATGGGTGGGAGCAGGGAACAGGACAGCGTGATATCCTCGCCCAGCGATGCCACAATGGGGTCCGAGGGACCAAGCACAGTGAATTCCTCTGTGAACAGACATGGTAGTGAGAACATGGAGAACACTGGTGGAGGAAACCAACCCATTAGAGGGAATTCCAGGCAGGTTGAATACAAGTGAGATGAGCCCCAACTTGAAGGACTGAACTGTGATGACTTAGAATTTAGGAAAAATCTTCCAACCACAATTTTGTGGCACAGAAATTATGTCAAATGTGCTCCCCTCATCTGATCATACTCCTGCCTCAGCCCCTGTCAGAGGGTCACTCTCAGTGTCAACTTTCAGAGTGCATCAGAGTCACCAGGATCTCAGGACCAGAGATATTTGGGTAAGTCTGGAGTGGGCCAAAGGACTTCCATTTCAAAGGGGTTCCTAGGGATCATATTGATGTTCCAGAGACCACACTTTGAGAACCACACTTCTAACCTTGGCAGTCTTAGACCAGGACTGAAAACTGGTGAAACAGAGCACTGGTGTCCAGGTCAGACTCTGTGAGCATCTGACACACCAGTAACGTCCCATTCTCATCCCTAACTTTATTATTTGTGCCCATGTCTTTCCCTGTTGCTGAATTGTATGTGCACTGGATGTAAATCCAGATGACAATTTGAAAAAATCTTTTCTCCACTCCCATCTCTCATAGGAACCCAAATCAGAGTTTGTTAAGGAGTGAGTTTCACCAGTTGGCCATGCTTTAGAGACCTTGGGCTTCTGAGGCCTGGTAGATGGGCTGTGGCCTGACTTGTCTCAGGATGAACCCAAATGGACCTACAGTGATTTCTTGACCCTGACTGAGACACTATCAACGCTCATCAGAGAAGAACAGACTAGTGTTTCCATGTCAGTCTATACCTCACCTCTCCCTGTGTGACCCTTTTCATCTACAAAATAAACTCTGTCCCTACTCCTCTTATGATTAATTATAATCAGTGGTTGAGGAGCATCATAATGTTTACAGGGTCACAAATAACCACCCGTTGCTGGTGAAAGAACAGTGCTGGGGCCTCCACGACACAGGAAAGACTGGGAGAGGATGAGGGGACACACTCACCTGTGCGCCCCCCAGTGGGCAGCTGGAGGAGCAGCAGCAGGACAGTGAGCTGGCAGAGCACGGAGCAGCAGGAGCAGCTCTCCATGTCCTCTGGGCTGGGGGAGACACGGCAGGAGGAGCGAGGACCCAGGAGAGGAGCAGGGCAGCCTGGAGCTCTGGGTGTCAGAGGGGAGAGCTGGGTTCAGGGCTGGAGACACACACACACACACGCACAGCACTGAGGCCTTTCCTGTGACTGATTATGTTGAGGGGAGGGGACAACACCACCAGGACACAAGAAAGGACTGACCTGGCTCCTTCCAGCCCTTTGAATGCTCTGTGGTGCCAGAAAACCACTGGTTTCTTAGAAAAACACCTCTGTTCCCTCAACCCCAGAGGCACCCACAGTGCAGCCCCCTCTGCCCAGAAAACCATCCTTCCTCTCTCAGCAGCTGGGGCCCAGGGGGAAACCATCCTTATCTCTCCACTGTCACACACCCCTGGTGACACCAGGCAGAGGGATAGACTCAGGCTCCTCCCATGAAGGACAGCCCAGCTCCTGATGGGGCTCTAACTGTGAGCAGGGTGTCACTGAGAGGAGTCAGAGACAAGTCTGTTATTCTCAAGGGACACAGTTTCCCATATGGACCCTTCCTGCTCTGGTTTGTTGTCTTTCATTGAATTTTAGTCCCATCCCAGCGTTTTCCATGAGAACTAGATCACAGTCCTGCATGCAGTTGGCAACCAGTCAACTCCACACTGATGGAGGAGCATCATCATTTGTGTCTTCAAGGAGGTTTCTACCTTAAAGTAAAGTACCCCGTGGAGAGAGATCAGCAGAGGAGATAAAATGAGTCCTGCTCAGAGAAAACACCCTCAAACCGCCTGTGTGGAGACTCCGGGAGGCTCCAGTCCTGGGAGGACAGACTGTGGGACTGTCTGCTCGGTTCTCCTCCAGGCACAGCAACTCTGTGTGACCACCTGGGTCGGGTTAGTTGACCTTCTCCACCTTGATTTCCTGATCTTGAAAATGGGGATAATAGCACTATACCCCCAAGGCTGTAAAGAAAATTAGGGGAATACATATTTGCAGAGACCCTGAATTTAACAAGAATGGGACCTCATGTAGGAAGAGTTATAGGTGCATCATGACAATAATTGAGCACAATACAGCCCTCAGCGAGTACTCTGGGCTCCTGACACCACACTGTGCCCAGCACCTCCTCCCGCCCCCACACACTCAGCCCTCCTTAGGTAGCTGATCCTCTTATGCTTCTAGGCCCAAAGATGGCTTAAAAACATACCTGCTGAGAGCTGCGAACGTCTAGAGCATTTCTAAAACCAGCAACCAGAGAAGGTTGACGACTCAGGTAGATCCCGAGTCTGGCCTCAGAGTCGGCACCTGCAGGAAGCTGCCCAGAGCCCCAAACCCTGCTTCTGGGTCCTCACTGGGAGCCGAGGGCCCCTCATGTCTGGAGCACAGGCTCCAGGAGTGAGAAGCAGGGTCTGCACAGGTGACAGGGGTCTGCAAAGACCAGGCCGGGCTCCCACACGGAAGAGTCACCCTGCTCTGCCACCTCCACCTCCTGAAAGTGAAAGTCTGCACTAAGCAGTCCCAGCAGACTCTGCCCTGCACTCTGGACAGAGCACCAGTTATCAGGAAGGAAACAGCATGAGAAGAGCAGTTAACAGAGGTGGGGACTGGTGCACTGACACCACCTGCAGCGGGAGGGGACACTCGGGAGCTGTGTGTTGAACAACCGTCACTCCAGACTGGTTTGTCGTGAAGCTGGTCACGGGAACCGTTTGTGGCACAGGGAAGAGCTGCCCATCTGGAGCCCTATGTCAGCTGGTGATCACCCAGGACCAGAGCCCCCAACGCAGCTGCTTCTCTTTTCTGCAATAACAGGTGACCCCAGAGCTCCGAAGAGATATAAACTAGGGGTTCGTCACCAGCATCAGGAGCTTCCAGGGTGAATTCCAGGATCTGATGCCACCCAGGTGAAGGGACACGGCCTGCATCTCCTCAGTATCTTAAAATCTCCGGGGGCTGTGGTGCAGTCACACAGACTCTTCCCCCAGGCCCCGGGGCCACCAGAAAAGGCTGATTCTCTGTCTCCAAGAAAAACCATGAAGAAATAGTTTCCTCTCCAGCCCCGTACTGCTTATGGCTTCTCGTTCTCAGGAAAGGACACCTGGGATGACCCAGTTGTGTCTGCCAGAAATGTGAGGGCCATCGGTGACACTTCGCTCCTCCACCCAGTCTACTTCCAAGCTCCAGAAAGTTCAATATCTTCTCAAATCCCACACCCATGTCCAACACCTGTGCCACAAACCTTCATTTCTGTCTCACCTGGTCTGAACAGTGAACTCCTCATGGGTCTCCCCACTCAGCCCCCAGCCTCATCTACTACATCTCTTTTTTTTCAAGGTCCTGACCCTTAGATCCCTCTGCTTAAACCTCTTCTCCTGGCTCTGTGGCCTCTGGTTGCCCTCTGACCTCATCCCCCTGCTCGCCCAGGTGCTCCCTCACTGGCTCAGGTGAGCTACTCCAGTTCACAGACTTTCCCCCTTAGGTCTTCCCACAGCACAGGATGCTCCTGCTGTCTCTCCTCCCCCAGGTCCTCACTGTCCTGGTCTCACCTGAAGTAACCTCATGAGAGGACCAACACTGACCCCGTCCCCAGCATGCACACCACACACACACCTGTGGGTCTGGTGACAGACACCCTGCTCTCCATGACGCCAGACGTGTGTGCATCTGTGCAGCATCTGTGACCCGTGAGAGGAGCTGGTCCTGCCCGTGTGCTCAGAGCACCGTGAACACTCGGAGCAGAGAGCTCAGTGCAGAGCATCGTCTCAGCAGCTCAGTGGACACTCAGCCTCCTCCAAGCTCAGAAACCTCCGCCGTCCAGTTAGAAGTGTGATGACTGTCACCTCTGACTAGTTGGCTCCTGGGTGACAGAAAAGCTCCTCCACCTTCTCATCTGCTTTCTAATGACCCCCAACATCAATGTGTCACTGATTACTAGATCACTAGGCCAAAAAATTTACTTCAACCAACTTCATTTGCTCACTCACCCTTGTCCAATGCTCCAGCTTTCACATATGAGTGACTTTGATGAGTGTCTCTCTGACCAGAGTTCTACCACGTTAGGTCCTCAGTCTCTCCTACTGGAGCAGATTCTCTCAGCTTCACAACCACACACCTAACAAACCCCTCGCCCTGTGCTCACACTCACTTGGAATAACTTGTTACATTTGTCTTCCTAGAACACGGACTGACTAGCACATTTAAGGATGCAAATATTTGATTTTTCACCAAAGAGATCAAAATTCTGGGCAAACCCAGACATCTGGATATACCTAAACACTTTCTACTTAGTTTCCCCCAAAGCATCATACTGTATGGACATTTTTTAGTGACAAAAACTAGACCAAGGCAAAATATCCTGCCAAAGCGTATGACATTTGGTGAAACTGCCTGTGCCATATAGTCATTCAGTGTCTCCCAAGTCCACGCAGATGTTACCAGCTGCCCATAAGCCTCCAGAGGACTGTTTATTGTGTTTCCAAAGTCTGAAGTTCCAGGGAAGGTGAGGATAAATCACTCCCAGTCAGACCCAGACACATAGATGTGAAGTGTGAGATGCGGGAATCGTGGGATCTTATAGAATGGAAGAAATGTATTCCAGTGATTTATTAGCAAAGTTAAGTAATAAATTAAAAGGAAAGGAAGCAGAGAGAGGTAAATATGGCATAAGGAAAAAATCAATGTGGAAAGTAGGGGGGAAATGGAGGAGAGAAAGAAAGAAGAAAGAAGAGAAAAAAGGAAGAGTAGAGTTCCCCAACCCATCATCCCCGGTGTGTCTGCATATAGGACACCAGAAAGGCCACATATCTTCCTAGAGTGTCTCCAGCACGCTCCTGTCATCACAATGTCAGGGAATGAGTGCAGTGCTGCCAGATGGGGACCAGTGTGACCTGGAAGAATGTACTCCTCTCCCAACTCCCAAATCAGGTCAATTCTTGATCAAGTCAAGTCCTGGTGGGAGATCTGAGGGTCCACAAATGACCTGGGGGCCCGGCACATTGGCCTCTGCCCCTGAGAGAATCAGAGGAGAGAAGCGCGCACAGCAGAGGCGGGAGAGACCCTGACTGACCCTGAGAGGCTGAGGCTCAGTCTGGACACCTGCTCCTCTCTGTCCCCACAGGTGAGCTGTGGGCTGAGGCAGAGGCTGGGTCCTGCTCTGTAAGGACAGTCACCAAATACTCGTGCCCACCATCCACAGAATTCCACTGGACACTGAACATACAGACTATATTTCCATGAATTTTTTTACTGTAATCTACTTTCCTCATTTTACAGCTGAGACAGTCTCAACAACATGAAGGGCTCTGTCCAGTGAAACGGGGTTCATGGGAGAACCTGAAAGGAGCCAGGTCTGCTCCACAGAGCACAGTGAGCTCTAAACCAAGGCCACCCGATTAAGGGCACTGACTACAGTGACCCATGGACGTCTATGGGAAAGTAGGGAAGCAAGAAATAAATTAGAATTTCCATTACAAAAGCTTTCAACTTTTCTCATTCAATGTGCTATTTATGTTTGCTTTTATAATCATTTAATTTTATAATCTGTACAGATTTATTAGATGCATGTTCAAAATGCATTACTGAAAGGTGCAGGTGATCAAAAGTATTTGGAGACTGTTGCTCCAGACCCCGCTCCAGAGTCTCTCCAAGCACAGGTCTCAGAGGGAAGCAGGACCCCCTGCAGCATCTGCCTGGAGGCCCAGATTGGCTCAGTAATTCCACAAAAGAGGGTTACTGGGTTATGAGTTATTTTATATATGAATATTTTGCCTGTACTCTCACTAAAACTAATCTATCCCTGAGGCAGCCCCCCTGCAGGGTGGGGGTTTTCCTGGACTATGATGAAGGGGACGTCTCCTTCTATAACATGACTGACGGCTCCCACATGTTCTCCTTCCCTCGGACGTCCTTCTCTGGCACCCTCCTTCCATACTTCATGTGTAACTCAGGAAATGTGTCCATGACCATCTGCTCCTTGGAGGGTGGGACCAGGGGGATCCCTGTGCCCCTTAAGAATCCTTCTCTAGGGAACCCTGTGAGTCTCCCAGGAGAGGGGTTCGGCGCTGACTCTTGGGTTGATGATGCTCCCCCAGGGGTTGAATCTCCATTACTCCCCGAGGCCGTATTCCCATAGGGCCCCTCTCTGTCCCTGTCACCTCCCTGTGGGCTCCCTGGAGCTTCAGATCCCTTTACAAGACCTCAGAGTGAGTCCTGCATGGCCTGGATCCTCACCCTCCTGCTCTGCGGGCAGACCTCTGGGTGTGGCTCTGAGAACTGTCAGTTCTTGTGTGCAGTTGGCAGAAGATAAAAACTGTTTTTTGGTTTAGTTTGGAGTGGGCTGAATGTTACTATGGGAAGTCATTTTATTTTGGTAATGAAAAGTATTTTTTGGAATACACTTTTGGACAAGAATGCATGCGAGTGATGAATTACTCTGAATTAAGGGCATTTACATGATTGAATCTGAGTTCGTGCAGGGCATCCAGGAGCTGAGGCTGAGCCCCCACTCTGTCATGAGGGATATATATCCTCATTTCAGAAAAGCTGGTCATCCACATTTTCCAAGGAAGTGCATGAATTTTTAAGTGGAGTGGAGACACCTTTTCTGTTCCATATACTTCTTGTTCTGGGATGGAAGAAACAAACTCAGTTTTCTAAACTCAGTAGATATCTTTTACCTGTAAAAAACTTGTGTTTTGCTAATTTAGGGAATTAAAGAGAAGGCTCTGGCTTCTTTTTTGTGTTAACACCCAGTAGAAAGAAAAGAACTGCTACCTGAGTGAAGATGTGAGTCAAAAGAAATTTTTGAGAATCATGGCAAATTGCTGAAAGCTTTGGTCGTGAGTGTGATTCCAGTCATCACTGCTTTCCTCACACTACTTCTAGCCCAATGGTGAGGTGAATGGAAAACCACGGCGAGGAAAAGAATCAGGATTATTGTGGACTCAGACCTTCAGGAATGAAGATATATTCATACCAGAGAGAGCACTATTACCCTCTGTGGTTCTGGTGAGAAGACATGGAATTGGAAATGGAAGAAGAAAGTCAGACAGCAGTTCTGGTCTCCAATCAATTCTAGAAAAAAGACTGCAATGTGTAATAGCTTTGTATACTTTATTTTTCTTGTTGTATGTGATGTTTTTATACAAACCTTTTTATTCCTTCCCCTTTCTTACCATTTTCACTTTATTCAGGTAATTGGAGGTTATTTTTATAACAGTGTTTATGTAGTGGACTGACTGAATTTGAAGAGTAGACAATACAGCCGTGTCAGACACAACGGACTGTCTGTTTCATTTTGGGGAAAGAGGTGAACTTGCCCTACTTCTTGTAATGGGAGCTCTGTTTCATGTGTGAAAACTTAGACTAGTTTTGTTTGTGTAAGTTCAAATGTGGGTAAATGGTGTGTATGTAGTCTCAGTAACTAAAAATGTGTATTCCACTCATTATTAATTAATTTCCTCCAAGTTCCAAATCCTCTCTGCATTCACCCTGCTGTGTGACATTGCTGTGGACTGCGTAACAGTTTCTTCTTTGCTACACAGCAGTGTTCACCTTATTTGTCACTAATGTGTCCTGGAGGGTACACAGAAAGTCATACAGAGAAAACTTTTCTAGTTCTGGTGTTTTCCTATTGTTCCTGTGATGTGATGGCCTGGTAGGCTGAGTGGCCCATTTCTCTCACTCTCAGTGACGGTGTTGGCTTCGCTGTGGGTTGTTTCCAAATGGTTGCTTCCCAGGGATCCCCAGCTCCCCTACGGGAGTTTTCTTGTCCATCAGCCTTGGTCTGGGGCGTATTGGTGAACTTGTCTACCTTTCAGGTGGACAAGGTTTCACTTTTTCCAACCAGTTCTCAGTACCAGCCTTACTGAGGTGCTGCCTCCCACATTTCTCATTTGAATGCTCTGTCTCAGAGGTCGTGTCTGCTCCACATATCTCCTATTTCATTATTCTTTAGAGCTGTCTTCAGAGGTTTACTTTTTTAAGTGGTTAACTGTCTTTTTCTAGTGAAAATTACTTCAAATTTTCCTTCTTCAGTTGACTGTTGTATCTGGAATTTCTGTCTCCTGACTGGACACTGACTGATACCAGCATATAAACTGGCAAAGGGTGACAGAGACATTTACAAGTCTATTAAGTGGTTCTTCTCCAAAGAAGTTCACACAAATATACTCTTCAAGGTCCTTGTGGGCTTTAAATATCTTATATGTTAACATAATTCCCCTTTTCTTTTTAGGTAGTACTTTCTGACACAGTATTTGTTTTCATGGACCATGGGTTTATTTTTTGAAAAAGAGCAAAAAGGAAAGCATGCATATGCTAATTATTATCTACTCAAATGATGGTACCTTTTATTTTTTATTATTTTTATTAGCGATCAAAATTATTTCTTTTGCCCATACTTCTTAATTCCATTTGCGATATTTAAAATGAATCTCAGTCGGTACTTTGAACCACACCTACTACCAGAGTTCCAATGTCCCTTACTGTCCCTTCCCTCTAAATTCCCTCACCCCATAACCAGTCCTGTGTCCTACTAGTTTTGTTGGAGTTTGTATGTTCATTTGTTTCATTTCATCAATGCCCATGTATTAGTGAAATTATCCTGCTTCTCTTTTTCATTCTGACTTATTTCATTTAGCAAAACACAATCCAGTTCCATCCAGATTGTAGCAAAGAGCACTATTTTATTTTTTTAAATAGTGGCAGAGAATTTCATTGAGCATATGTATCATAGCTTTTTTATCCAATCATCTGTTGATGACTGGATAGCTTGTTTCCATGTTAGCCACGGTGAATTATTTTGTCTTTTATCCATTTTGATTTTGTACCTGGTGATAATGAATATTCTAGATTCTTTTTTTGCAGATGTCTTTCCTGCTTTCCCAGCATCATTTATTGAATACACTTTCTTTCCTTCTTTGTTTGCTCTTGGCTCTTTGGCACATGTTTGACAAATTTGTTAGTATGTGGCTTTATAATGTTTCATGATCCTTTGTATTTTTGTGCTGTCAGTTGTGATCTTACCTCTTTTATTTCTGATTTTTATTATTGCAATTGTCTCTAATTTTTTTTCATGAGTCTTCCTATGGGTATACCAATTTTGTTATTTTTTTTCAAAAATCCAGCTTTTGGATTCAGTAGTCTTTTTGTTTTAAATTTAATTTATTTCTGCTCTAATTTTTATTATTTTCTTTCTTCTGCTTATTTTTGGTTTATTGTTCTTCTCTTCTAGTTGCCTGTGGTGTGTGGTTACATATTTAACTTGGGTTCCCTCTTGGTTTTTGGTGTGTGCTTGTATGGCTATCAGCTTTCCTCTCAGAGGTACTTTTGCCACATTCTGTGTGTTCTGGTAGCTAATCTATGAATTTTAATTTGCATATAAATACGAT
Source organism: Solenodon paradoxus (assembly GCA_004363575.1). Classification (NCBI taxonomy): domain Eukaryota; kingdom Metazoa; phylum Chordata; class Mammalia; order Eulipotyphla; family Solenodontidae; genus Solenodon; species Solenodon paradoxus. The sequence goes on from RJWH01003922.1 coordinate 13,757, forward strand.
TTAATTTTATTGATGATTCAAGAGTTGTTCAAAGGCTTGTTGATCAATCTTCACATCTTTTTGGGTCTTTTCACTTTTTTCTTTTGGTTAATTTCTAGTTTTACCCTCTTATGGGAAGAAAAGATTATTTCTGTAACTTGAATTTTTCTCAATTTTGTGAGACTCGTTTTGTCTTCCAGGATGTGTTCTATCCTTGAGAATGTTCCATGAACATCAAGACGAATGTGTGTGTGTGTGTGTGTGTGTGTGTGTGTGTGTATATATATATATATGTATATTTTGCAGAACACTCTTCAAATGTCAGTTAAGTCCAGGTGATCTATTGTTTCAATTAGGACCTTTGTTTCTTTGTTGGTTTTCTGCCTGTTTGATCTATTAATATCAGTGGAACAATAAATTCCCCTGCTACTATTGTATTGCTGTCAGTGTCTCCCAATAGCTCTATCAGCATTTATTATATATGCTGCTTCCTTGCCTCATGATAGATTTTTAATTGCTTTGTCTTTTCTGATAGTATTCAAATCCCAGATTTCTTTTTTGTTGTTGAGACTTTGATATATTTATACATAACTCTTGACTTTCAACTTATGCTTATCTTTGGATCTGATATGCATTCCTTGTAGGTGTAATGTTTATGGGTTCTGATTTTTGATCCATCCAGCCACTCTGTCTATTTTTAGTAGACTTAGATTTTACATTAAAATGAACTCATATATAGGTTCCGCATATGTGCAGTTTCCCTATTCCTGATATAAGTCAACACACCCTGCCCTCCACCAAGTCACCAAGTGTTCTTCACCTTGTCCATTGGCTCCAACACCACTAACCCCTCCCCTCAACACACTCCCTATTGGTCACTTCAGTCCAAGTGTTAGTTTCGTTTCACCTGTTCCTCATTTTTTAAATTGTCACACACAAGTTAGATCGTCTGGTATCTATCTTCCTTCTTTCAGCTTATTTCACTTAGCATAATCTCCTCTATTTCCATCCATATTGATTCAGATGACAGGAGTTCTTTTTTGTTCCCTTTTTAAAGGAAATGTACAGGTAGGCATAAAGGTGATCAGGGGCAGGCAGAGAGAGAGAGGAAAGAAATATTCTATTTTATTTTTATTTTGTGGTTCACATTGGTTTTTCCTTTGTACCTGGGGTATGAACCACAATCTTTGAGACGTACAAAGTCCGTGCTCCTTCAGAGGTGGCTGGCCCAACTGCTACTAGATCAGGGTACATTTAACTTTTTTCCTTCTCAAAGCATTTTTTGATACTGCCTAACCTGGTACATCATAAGTAGCATATTATAGTTTCTCCAAATCTATCATCAATGTTTTAAAATTGATGTTATGAAGGAACATTGCATTTTAATAGTAATTTGGTTTGAAGAATACATAATAGAAAATGTAAATCTATATATAGCACACTAGGTTTACCACTCTTTCCTTTATTTTCTCCTTCACTTTACAACTAATACCCTTTACCTCCTTTCTCCCTACCTCCCATGTTTTCTGGACCTTTCGATTTGCCTTTTCCCCTTGCCACTAAGAGTCTATTGATGTTTAGATTAATTCTCTATTTTATCAGTGGTGTGTATTTTTTAATTTATGCCATTCATTTGTTTTCTATCTTTATACTAATCCTGTGAGTGACATCATATGATGGCTGTCTTATCATGTCTTCTTCATCTGCTCATCTTTTGATGGGCATTTAGGTAGTTTCCAGATCTTGGTTTTTGTAAATAATGCTACAATGAACATGGAGGTGCATAGATCTCTGAAAATCTCTCTTTTTTGTTTTTTAGGATAAATACTCTATAATGGAATAACTGGATCATATGGGATTTCCTTTCTCAGTTCTTTGAGGAATCTCCATACTGCTTTTCAGAATGGTTGCACCATTTACACTCCCACCAACAGAGAATTACAGTTCCTTTTTCTAAACATCTTCTCCAGCACTTGTTTTTTCTTTTTTATGTATGATAGCCCTTCTCACAGGTATGAGAAGATATCTCACTGTGTCTCTGCTTTGTATTTCCCTAATGATAAGGGTAGTAGGACATATTTTCATGAACTTGCTGGCCATTTGTATGTCATCTTTGGAAGGGTTATCAGCCCATTTTTATTATATTCCTTGTTTTATGTATGTTTTTGATATTAATGCCTTGTCAAAGGTGCGACAGGGAAATATCTTTTCCCATTCAGTTGAATTAATTTTTGTTTTGATGGGCATTTCCTTTGCTGTGTACAGCTTTTTAGTTTGTTATAATTCTATTTATTTATTTTGGATTTTATTTGCCTTGTGATTAGGGTTGAGTTTCCAAAATATCTCTTAAGTCTATTTTCAGTAACATTTGTCTGTGATTTCTTCTATGTATTTTATGTTTCTGGCCTTACATCTAAGTCTTTAATCCATTTTGAATTAATTTTATGTGCAGTTAAGGTAGTGGTCTAGTTTCAACCTTTTGCACGTGGCTGTCCAGTCCTCCCAGCACCATTTACTGGAGACTATTCTCATCCCATTGTAAGTCTTTGGCTTAGTTGTTGAAATTGGATGTCCATACTGTGTGGGTTTATTTCTTTCAATTCTGTTGCATTGATCTGTATTTCTCTTTTTATTCCAATACCATGCTGTTTTGATGTTTACTTCTTTGTAGTAGAGTTTGAAGTCAGGAAGCATGATTCTTCCATTGTTGGTTTTTCCCTGATGATTGTTTATTCTACCCTGGGTCATTCATAGTGCCAAATAAATTTCATTATTTTTTCTTCTTTATCTGTGAAGAATATTTGGAATTTTGATGGGGATAGCATCGAATCTAAAAACCTTGAACAGTATGGCCATTTTGATTATGCTAATTCTACCAATCCATGAGCATGGACTGTCTTTCCCTTTTTTGTGTTGTCTTCTATTTTCTTTAGCAATAGCCTATAGTTTTCGTGTATGTCCTCATTTTTTGTTTGTTTATTCCAAGATATTTCATTCTTTTTGATGCAATTGTGGGTGGTATTTTTTGAGTTCTATGTCTATGTTTTCATTTTTAGCATGCAGAAATGCAACAGAATTTCAAATATAATTGTGTAAGCTGCCACTTTACATGTTCATTGGTTCTAGTAGATTTTACTCGATTCTTTGGGTGTTCTCTCTGTGTATTGTAATGCTATCTGCAAATAGTGATGGTTCATCTTCATCCTTTTCTATTTGGATATGTTTTATATCTTTTTGTTTTGTAATTGCATTGGCCAGGACCTCAAACACTATGTTAAATAGTAATGGTGAGAGTGTGCCCACTTGCCTTGTTTCTGATCATAGAGAAAAAGCTTCTACATTTTTTCTGTTGAATAAAATGCTGTCTGTGGGTTTGTCATAGATAGCCTTTATTATTTTGAACTATATTCCTTCTCTACCTTTTATTTGGAGTTCTTTTAAAAAATCATATATGGGTATTGAATCTTATCAAATTCTTTTTCTGTGTCTTTTGAGATGATCATGTGGTTTTTGTCCCTTTTTCTTGATGTGTCACATATATTTATTCACATATGTTGAACATCCTTTTATCCCTGGAGTAAATTCTATGTGATTGTGTTGTATGATTTGTTTAATATGTTGTTCAATTCAGGTTACTAGTAGGTGGTTGAGAATTTTTGCATCAATAGTCATCAAAGATAACTGTAATTTTCTTTTTTGGTGCTATCTTTATCTGTTTTTGGAATTAGCATAGTATTGACATCATAAAAAGCACATGATGTTTACAAGCATCTTCATTTTTAACAGTTTAAGGTTATTGGCATTAATTCTTTGAATGTTTTGTAGAATTCACTCATGAAACTTTCTGGTCCAGGGCTTTTGTTTTTGGGAAGCTTTTCAATTGCTTTTTTATTTCCTTGGCTGTGATTGATCTGTTTATGATTTCTTGTTCTTCTTGGCTTAATTTTAGAAAAAGTTGAATGTTTCCCGGAATGTGTCCATTTCTTCTAGGTTATCCAATTTGTTGCTATATAGTTGTACATAATGTTCTCTTATACTCCTCTGTATTTCTGCTACATCTGTTGAGATTAGTTTTCTTTCATTTCTTATTTTATTTATTTGTGTTTTCTCTCCTCTTTTTTGTGAATCTGGTGACTAGTTTCTCTCTTGTTTATTCTTTTATTTATTTACAAGATTTTTAAAATTAAAACATGGGAAGTTTACATATAATTGTGAGTTACATTGGGGCACTAACTTTAAAGGGGGTTGAGTACTCTAAAATGTACTCTGGGAATGAGAGCTGAGTATAGAGGGAAGGAATATGTTGAAAAGATGGAAATCACCCTAAGGTAGGGATTCTTGTCATCTTGGAGAAAGTGTAGTTGTCCATTGGTGGTGAAGAAAGTCACTATTTTGTCTTGCATGAGAACTAGTTCATGGAAAGCACACAGAAGCTGGTAGCTAAGATAGGGACACCTAACTGGTTTGTTGATGAGTTGTACTGATGAACAAGGACTGGAAGCAAGAAACTATGCTAGAGGTTTTAATTTGACCAAGGCTGGCAGATGACACCCAATATGGTGTATTCGTTATCTTATTGTTTTTATGTGGACTGTCTTTATGCTTCATAGAGCATCCTTTAATATTTTTTGCAAAGCTGGATTTGTGGTGATAAATTCCTTTAATTTTTGCTCGTCAGAAAAGGTTTTTATTATTCCTTCAGTTCTGAATGACAATCTTCCAAGATATAGCATCCTAGGTTGAAATTCCTTTTCTTTCAGCACTTATTATAATATATATATGTATAATATATTATGCCATTCCCTTCTTGCCTGTAGAGTTTCATTTGAGAAGTCTGCTGACAATCTTATGTGGGCTCTTCTGTATGTGACATGATTTTCTGTCTGCTTTTTGTAGTCTTTCTTTATCTTGTATTTTTGACAATTTTATAATGATGTGCCTAGGTGTATTTCTGTTTGAATTTCTTTTATTAGGAACTCTTTGAGCTTCCTGGATCTGGAAGCTTGCTTCATTGATCACATTGGGTAAGTTCTTCTCTATCATTTCTTCAAATGTGATTTCTGCTCCCTTTTCTCTTTTCCTCTGGGACCTCTATAATTTGAATGTAGTTCCTTTTGATGTTATCCCAGAGATCTCGAATGCTGTCTTCGGTTCTTTGAATTTTTTTTTATCTCTTTGCTGGTTTGATTGATTGAGTTCCTCTGTCCTATCTTCTCAATCACTGATTCAGTTGGAAGCTTCTCCATCCTATTGTTGAGGCCCTCTATTTAGTTCTTTAATTCAGCCATTGTGTCTCTTACCTGTTTGATATCTTGTTTTAATTCTTCTCTTTGCTTCCTGACATTCTTTTTATTGCTTCTCCAGATTTCTAGATTACCATGAGTATGTTAATCACCGTTACCCTAAATTCCTTATCTGTTAATTTACATATGTCTGCTGTGTTCAGATTTTCCCTTGGGTTTTTGATTGGGTCCATCATTTCATGCATATTTCTCTATGCCTTTGCTCGATTCAGCATTCTGTTAATTTCCCTGGCATTGCATAGATTTGACTTGCCCAGGTTTGGCAATCAGGCTGCAGTTTTGCTTCTACCCACAAGGTGGTGCTAGCAGGTAGAGTTGAGGCTTGGGACTGCCTTCTCACTGTATTCCAGGCGGTGGGTTACCTAATGGGAGGGATTTCTGGTGAGCGGATATGCGGTGGGAAGAATTTCTGCTCAGTGGACCCAAGCTCTTGTGAAAAATGGTTATGGGAAAGGTTTGAGTTGGCTACTTTCTGGTTATGGCTTTGCCCAGTGCAACTTCACCACACAGGCTCCAGCTTAGCTCCCAGTTTATTGGCTCTTCTCTCACCCCCTCCCAAGTTGGCCTTCCATGGCTTCATGTCTCAACCCCAGTGGGCCCACCTCTCGCCGCCTCCTCAGCTGGTCCCGAAATCTCTAGATCCCCACCCCACTATGTGTCTGGAAACTCCTGAGCTCTGTCCCAAATCCAAAATAGTGGCTTAGATGAGAATCATGCCGGGTGTCCTCACCCATCTTTAGTCTTCAGCTGTTCCATCTCCAGATGAAGTGCCATTTGTTTCTTAGTGTTTGTCTCAGCAAAATAGGTATTTTTGTTTGTTTTCGGTGTCTGTTGGGAGAGACCAGCAAGTGCATCACATCAAATCACCATCCAGAAGTTGATCTCTATGTTTTTCATTCTTTAAGACAACCAACTTTCAGTTTTATTGACTTTCTGAATAGTGTTTTTGATGTCTATTTCATTGAGATCACCCCTAACCTTTATTATTTTCCTTTCTATTGGATTTAAGTTTCTTTTTTTCCTTACTTTTCTAGTTCCTTTAGGTAAAGGTTTAGGTTTTTTATTTGTCAATCTTTCTGTTTTCTGAGGTAGGATTGTATCGCTATAAGCTTTGCTCTTATTACTGCTTTTGCTACATCCCATAGATTCTGATATGTCATGTCTTCATTTTTACTTGAATCCAGGTTTTTAAAAAAAAATTTCCTTAATTTCCTTATAAAGTCCATCTATTCTGTTTTGTTGTTTAAAGATCTTGTTTCTTTATTTATTCTCTGGATGATCTGTCTTTCACTGAAAGAGAAATATTGAAAGTCACCTACTATTATAGTATTGCTGTTAATATCTTTATTTAAATCTATTAATATTTTCTTGGTAAATATGAGTACTCTGTTATTGGATTCATATATATTCCTTTACTTTCGATATTGTCTATATTTATCTTTTTACCTTTAGTTTAAAGACTATCTGAAATGTGTATGACAGTTCCTGCTCATTTATATCAACCATTCACTTGGAGAACTGTTCTTTGCCGATTCACTTTAAGTCTGTGCTTATGTATTGATCTTAGGTGAGTTTCTTGCAAACAGCATATAGTGGGTTTTTAAATCATTTAGCCACTCTGTGCCTTTGAATTGGTGACTTCAGCACATTTACATTTAAAGTGATTGTTGATATTTGAGAAATGCTACTGGCATTTTGATTTTTGCTTCCTGGTTTTGTCTAGCTATTTCTTACTTTGTTTAGATTAAAAAGTTTCTTCTCTTTCTTTTGGATAGTAGAGTTTCTTTTAATATTTCTTGTAGAGGAGCCCTCATGGCAGCAAAATCTTTTAGCTTTTGTTTGTTAGGTAAAAACTTTATTTCGCCCTCAAATTTGATAGAGTTTTGCAATATATAGTACTCTTGCCTGACACTTTTTGTATTACAGTATTTTGAGATATCCCATTCTCTTCCTGTTTGTAGAGTTTCTGCTGAGAATTCTGAGGTTAGTCTGAGAGAGATTACTTATATGTTATCTATTTTTAACCCTGGTAACCTTTGGGATTTTTTCTTTGTAGTGGAATTTTGATAGCTTCACAATTGTGTGTTTTGGTGTTTATTTTTGCATTTACATAATTCAATGTTCTGCATTCACATGTACATTCATTTCATTCTATAGGTTTGGGAAGGTGTCAGCAATGATTTGTTTGAATATATTCTCTCTTCCTTTCTTTTTCTCTTTGCCTTCTGGGATACCCAGTATTCTAATGTTGTCTTTCCTCATGGTATCAGATAGTTCTCTGAGTGTTTCTTCATTTTTTATTTTTAATTTCTCTTTCTTATTCTTCTTGGCTCCTTTCTGCATTACAACTCCCTGTATCACTAATGTTTTCCTTGATTTAGGTTATCTATTCCCATAGCTTTCTATATTATTCTTAGTTACATTAATTGCCTCTTTTATATCCTGTATACCTTTTAGTTTTTTCCGTAGAAATATCGTTTTTGCCTTGTGCTTCTTGATTTTACTTTTTGTCATTGGTTTGTTTTTCTGAATTTTCTTTCAACTCTGAATTTCTTTATGATTGTAGCTTTAAATTATTTATCTGCTAAAAATATCCAACCTTCCATGTCTTCAAAACTGATATCTGGGGATCTGTCATGGTGTTTCATTTCTTGATGTTTCAAGGTGTGTTGTGTTTCTTCGCCCACATCATATGGAGTCCTTTTATTCAGCTGCTAGTTTTCTTTCTGCCATGGGGTGCTCTAGTTTTGTTTTATATTTTTGACACTTTCTGCATTTGGTAGTGTTTTTTGCTTTCCTGAGCAAGTGATGATTACTGCTGGTTGAGGGAGAGAACATGGGGTACAGGAGTGGTGCATCTGTTGCAAACTGGTGTGAGTTGGTGGACTCGTTTTTCTGATAAAACTCAATTGGCTGGGCCTTGGAGACTTGTCTCTGCTGGCTGTGCTTTGGTTTACTCTCCTCATCAAGTCACCATATGTGAGCCCTGTCCACAGATGTGCACCACCTGAGTGTTCTATCACTGAAGAGCAAGTCCTCAGATGCCTGAACCCTAAGGTGTGGGGCCAGAGGAACATTGGTGTCTCTATGCTCCTGATTTTGCTGTTCTCAGAACTCCCCTTTTGGGCTTTATTTAAGTCAAGAGATTGTGCGGAAAACAATCCTTGTCCTCCCTCTCTTACTCAGCTGGACTTAAACTTGTTATTCTCAGTGATATGTATTTGTATCAGTGGATGTTAGAGAAGCTATTTCTTCTATTTCCATAAGAGATATGAGAGAACCAAGGAGGTGACTGAGGCTCAGGCTGCAATTGAAGATCCTGAGTCGCTGGAAATTAGACAAATACAACATCCAGTATGATGTTAAATAGCAGTGGTGGGAGTGGACAGCTTTGCCTTGCTCTTGAACTTCAAAGAATTCCTTTAAATTTTTCACAATTGTCTATATTGGTTGTGAGTTTGTCTTATATTATTAAGTTGAGGCATGTACCTTCTGTCCCTATTTTATGCAGGGTTTTAATCATAAATGGGTGTTGGGTTTGTCTAATGCTTTTTCTGCATCTATTGATATGATCACATGTTTTTCTCTTTGCTCTTATTGATATGGTGTATTACATTAATAGACTTATGCATGTTGAACCATCCTTGCATCCCTGGGATGAATTCTCAGTTGGTCATGATGGATAATCTTTATGATTCCTTGTTAGATTAAGTTTACTAATATCTTCTTGGAAAAACTGATTCCATGTTCATCAGAGATATTCATCTGTAATTTTATTTTTTGGTGATGTCTCTATCAGCTTTTGATATCTTGTAATGTTAGCCTTATATAAAGTATTTTTGAGTTTTCCATGTGTTTCAATATTTTGGAAGAGTTTGAGAAGAATAGGTTTAATTCTTCTCTGAATGTCTGATAAAACTAATTAGAAACTATGTGGACAATGACTTATTTTTAGGAGAATTTTGATTATATTCTCAATCTTAGGCTGTGATTGTGCTATTCAGGTTTTCCATTTCTTTTCATTTCAGACTTGATAGGCTAATTTTCTAGAAATCTGTCCATGTTCAAAAGTTCACCTAATTTTTCAATATAGAGGTTTTCATAGTAGTGTCTCAGGCTGTTTTGTATTTCTGTGCCACCTGTTTTAACTGCTCCCCTTTCATTTCTGATTCTAGTTATGAGATATTTGTCTCTTTTTCTTTGTGAGTCTAACCAATTGTTTGTCCATTTTGTTTATTTTTCAGTGAACCAACTTTTGGTTTCATTGATTTTTGGATGGTCTTTTTGTTTTCCATTTCATTTATTTCCACTCCGTTTTTGATTATTTTCTTCTACTGATTTTTGTCCGTACTTGTTCTTCTTTCTCTAGTTGTTCTAAATGTATTGTTAAATTGTTTATGTTAAAATTTTCTTGTTTCTAGAGTTAGGCCTGCATTGCAATAAACTTCCCTCTTAGGAACTGCTTTTGCTGCATACCATAGAGTGTTATAACTTGCTTCTTTATTCTCATTTGTCTCTAAATATTTTTTAAGTTCCTCTTTGATTTCCTTTTTTAACTGAGTCATTCAGAAGCTATTCTTCAGTATCCAATTAATTTGGAGTCTTCTAGCTTTCCTTTTGTGGTTGATTTCTTGTTTTAAGCTATTATGGTCAGAGAAGCTGCTTGGAATGAATTCAATCTTTGTAAATTTGTTGAGAGGTTTTTTTTGTGTCCCAACATATGATCTATCCATGTGTATGTTCCACAGACACATGAGAAGAAAGTGAAATCTGCAGTTGTTGATTGAACTGTTTGGTATATGTCTATTAGTGCCACCTGTTCCAAATGGTCATTTAAAGCAACTGCTTGCTGATAATTTTCTGCTTGGTTGATCCATCCATTGTTGTCAGTGGGGTGTTGAATTCTCCTACTATGATTGTGCGTCTGTCCACATCTATTGTCAGTTCTAATAACATTTTCTTCTGTTGTGTTTGTTATGTCTTCTTGCTGATTGAAACTTTAGTCATTATATAATGTTCATCTCTGTCTTTTTTATGCTTTTAAGTTCGAAGTCTTTTTTTGATCACTTATTAGTATGGTTATTCCTGCTTTTTGTGGTTGCTAATTGACTGTAGGATTGTCTCCCAATAATTGTCTTCGTTTATCTTTTCAAATTAGGTGAGTTTCATAAAAGTATGTGAGCTTCAACCGAAGGCTGTGTCATGCTTTTTCGTCCTTTTGACACTGTCATTTGACTTGTGAGTTCACTCCATTAATGTTTAAGGTGGTTATTGATACGTATAGCTGCTTCGTGTCATTTAGTAATTTGTCTTCCTCATGCTGTACCAATGATTTTGCTCTTCTCTTTCTCTTCTTAGGTGCATTGTGTGTGGTTGTGTTGTAATTGACTTCCTTTTGTTTGCTTCTTTGCCTTTTCCCTGGAAATGTATTTTGAGTTTGCTCTGGAGCTAGCATTAAGAATTCTATGTTTATTTTCTATTTTTATTTGAAAGCAGATTACTCTTCCACTCATTCTAACCATCCACATTTTTGTTTTCTTCTTCCTGCTTTTGAAATTTGCTAGCTTACTGTTTTATTGACCAATAACTTACATTTTATTCATTTTTGTTTACCTTATTCACTGATTTATAATATTTGATGAAAATTTAAAGAATTGTTGTTCCTTTTCATAACAAATTTTGCCTGCTCAATATTCTAACATCTTGTGCAAGAAGGGACTCCACTCTGTGGCTTTTCTATGGATAATCAGATTTATTTTAATCTTGTCTTCTCCATTAAACTCTTGTTAATAATTCATTTGAAACACAGTCTCTCTTGACAGTCTAAGTGAAAGTTCTTTGCCATTTGGCCTCATACAACCATGGCCTTTGGAATAGTTATTTCTGTTTACAGTTAATTCTGCTCATTTGGTTGATGTGAGTTTTTTCCAGAATATGTTTCATGGAGGGAGGCATGTATTCTCAAAATTAAGGCTGCTGTGCCATCACATTGTGGTTCATAATAAATATTTGTTAGAAGAATATGTGTTTACATGTTCAGAGATTGTATATTCAATGAATCTATTTTACTCCTTGTTTCAGTTGAAAGGTGATAATGTTAAATCTGTGGCCCATTTGTCACAAGTGTGATTTTGTGTATAAACTCTCTCGACTTTCTTGCATTTCCATCTTTTTCTATTTTTCTTAATTTAATCTAGTCATTTCAATTTAATGAATGATTGTAGCTTTTCTTGGAAGTACAAGGGCATTATAGCATTATATGTGTTTAAGTTATGTGTCTTTATGTAGCAAAATCATTGTTTACCACTAACGGTCTAATTCTATCCTTCACTACTTCATTGACCCACTTTCTCCAGTTTATCTCCTCCTCCTTTCCTTCTGGTAAACACTAACTTGGTCTTATAAACTAAAAGCCTATTTTTGTTTTATTTCCTTCATTCATTTTTCATGTCTCTATATAACACACATAAGTGAAATCATAGATGTTTGTCTTTCTTAGTCTGATTTACTTTATTAAGCATAATTCCCTCTGAGCATAATTCCATCCATTGCACTGAAAATTGCAGAATTTCATCTTTTCTTTAATAGTTGAGTTTTCCATTGTGTGTGTGTGTATGTGTCTCACATCTTTTCTATATAATATCTGTTTATGGGAACTTACTTTGTTTCTGCCATGACTATTGTAATGTTGCAATAAACTGGGAACACATATATCTCGTTGAATTATTTTATTTTGTGCTTTTGTTTTAATGTCCAATTAATACCCAATGTAGGATAACAGGATAATATGTGATTATTGTTTTTATTTTTTTGAAGAATTTCCATCTTTCTCTATAATGTCTGCTCCAACTTATACACTTACCAACAGTATGAAAGAGCTTACTTTTCCCACATCTTGACCAACCCGTTTCCAGCCTTTTGAATAATAGCCACATTATCCGTGTGTAAGTATATATCTCATTGGGTTTTTTAATTTGCATTTCTCTAATAATAAACTAGGAAGAACATCTTTTCATGTGTATGTTGGCCTTCTGTATGCCTTTTTTGCAAAGGTGTGTATTCAGATCATTTGTCCATTGTTTAATTTGAATTGCTATTTTTTGTTGCTTACTTCTTTGTATATTTTGAATAGTAACACTTTTTGGATATAAGATGTGCAAATAGACTGACTTGGAGAACTCCAAGTCAGTAAGATTTTTTAAGACAATATCTTTTGTTGTGCAGGAGCCTTTTAGTTTGATGTATCCCCATTTGTGTATTTTCAATTTTTTTTCCTTTGCCATTGGTCAGTATTCCAAAGAGATATATTGCTTATGTTTTCTTCTATGTATTTTATGTCTTTAAGTCATTAATTAATTTTGAGTTAATATTTATTGGTAGTGTTAGGTAGTGGTCTTATTTCATACTTTTGTATGTGAATGTCTAGTTTTCCTGTTTATTGAAGAATCTTCCCTTACTCTATTGTATGCTCTTGGCTACTTTGTTATAAATTAGTTGTTCATATATGTGTGGGTTTATTTCTGGGTTATCATTTTTTTCCATTGACTAGTGTCTAATTTTTTCCCCAATACTATGATGTTTTGATTACTGGTGTTTTGCAGTATAGTTTGCAAAAGTTAGGAAGTGTGATGCCTCCAGTTTTGTGTTTTTATTCTTTGATTGAAAAATGTTCAAGATGCTTTATAGTTTCTCATAAATATTATGATTTATGTTCTATTTCCATGAAGAATAGCATGGGGAATTTGTTGGGGATTCCATTAAATATTTGTATTGCTCTAGGTAATATGGTCATTTTTTTAGCTCTCAAAACTCTAGTTTGTGTTGTTTCCATGTCTTGGTTATTATTGTGAACTGTGCCACTATAAACATAAGTGTAAAGATATTTTTCCCGATTAAAGATTGTGTACTCTCTGAGTTTATACCTAGGAGTGGGACTTCTGGATTAAATGGTAGCTCTATCTTTTTTTTCTTTTTTTTTTGAATCTCCAAATGGTTTTACAGAGAGGTAGCACTAATTTGCATTTCTTCCAGCAGTGAAGAACAGTTGTTTTTTCTCATCTCCTCTAACACTTTTTATTTCTAGACTTTTGGATCTAGACCATTCTTTTATGGTTTCAGGTTGTATCTCATTGTGGTTTTTATTTCATTTCTCTGATGATGTGTCTGTAGGGCATCTGTATATCTTCTTTAGATAGGTGTCTGTTCAGAACTTCTGCCCATTTATTATCGGGTTGTTTCCTTTTTTGTTGTGATGAATGAGCTCTTTGTATATTTTGGATCTCAGGCTCTCTTCTGATGTGTGTATATTTTCTTTTTTCAGTGGGCTGCCTTTTTGTTTTAGTGGCAGTATTTGTTTTTCCAATGCAGAAGCTTTTAGTTCAGTTTGATATAGTCCCAACTATCTAGTTTTTCTTTGGTTGCTTTTGCTTTTGTTGTTCTTTCCCCAAATACCTCTTTGAGGGTGAGGTTGTGGGGAGTATTTCCTACATCTTATTCCAAATATTTTATGATTTCAGATATTGTGTCCAAGTATCTGAAAAATTTTGAGTTAACTTTTTTGTATGGTGCTAAGGCATAACCTAGTTTTACTTTCTTGCAGATGTCTGTCTAGCTTTCACAATACTGTTTACTGAAAGACCTTTCCTTTTTCCATTGTATGCTCTTGGTTTCTTTGTTGAAGAGTAACTGTCCATGTAGTTGTAACCTTATTTCTGGGCTTTCAGTGTTAGCAACTGATCTTCATTTCTTTTTTTGTTCCAGTACCAGACTGTTTCAATGATGATCACTTCGGAGTATAGTTTGAAGTCAGGAAGTGTGATCTTTTTGCTGTTCTTTTGTTTCCTTTGGGATAGCTTTAGCTATTCAAGGTCTTCTTTTATTCCGCATGAACTTCAGTATTGTTATCTCAGTTTTCTTAAACATGTCTCTGGAATTATTATGGGAATTGCATTAAATTTGTATATTGTTTTGCATAGAGTTGTATTGTCATTTTAATTAAGTTAATTCTTCCAGTTCAGGTGCATGGACTATTTTTTCATCTCTTTTGCATTTCTCTGTTTTGTTAAGGTCATAATTTTCATTGTGGAGTTCTTTCACCTCCTTTGTTAGGTTTATTCTAAGTATTGGATTTTTTGTATTAATGAAAATGGGATTTCTTTCTTAATTTTCTTTTTCTCTTCTTCATTGTTTGTGTATAAGAATGTTACTGATTTTTATGTGTTGCTTTTATATCCTACCACTTTAATATACTCATTTATTATTTCCATCAGGTTTTTTTGTGTGAAATCTTTAGGGTTTTCCAGGTATAACCTTATACCATCTGTAAATAGTGATAGTTTTATTACTTCTCTTCCAATATGGAGTGCTTCTACATGTTTTTCTTGCCTTATTGCTCTGGCCATGACATTCAGGAACATGTTGAATCATAGAGGTGAGAGAGGGTGAACTTCTTTTTTCCAGATCTTAGGGGATTGTTTTTTTAGGTTTTCAGCAATAAGTAGTATGTTTGCTATGTGTTTATTCTATACTGATTTTATTATGTTGAGGTTTCGTTCTGCTATTCTTATTTTTGGAAGGGGGTTTAAGTGGGGTTGAATCTTGTCAAAAGCTTTTACTGCATCTATTGATATGATCGTATGATTTTTAATTTTCTGTTTGTTGATGTGGTGTTTTACAAGGATTGTTTTACATATTTTGAACAATCCTTGCTTTCCACTTAATCGTGGTGTATCATTTAAAAAATGTGCTGCTGAATTCAGATTGCCAGGAGTTTGGGGAGGATTTTTGCTTTTATTTTCTTCATTGAATTCATCTATAATTTTCTTTTTGTGCTAGCCTTGGTTTGGGGATCAGGTTAATATTGGACTCATAAAATACATCAGAATTTTTCTCTTAAATTTTGTGAAAGATTTTTCAGGAGGATGTGAATTATCTCTTCTCTGTATATCTGGCAAAATTTTCTAGTGAAGCTATGTGAAATTGGGCTCTTGTCTTTTGGAGACTTTTGATTACTTTGTCTATTTCTCTTCTTGTGATCGGTCTGTTCAAGATACCTGTATATTCCTGGTTCATGTTTATGAGGTTATTAGTTTCTAGGAGTCTGTCCATTTATTCATGTTTGACTAATTTGTTGACTGTAATTGCTCATAATAATCAGGCATGATACTTTTGATTCCTCTGTTTTCATTTCTAATTCTTGTTGGTATTTTTCCCTATGTTCTTCATGACTCTAGTTAAGGACATGCCAATATTTAATTTTTTCAAAGAACCAGCTATTGGTTTCATTGATCTTTTGAATGATTCTTTTGTTTCTAGTTTCCTTTATTTCTGTTGTAATATATTTTTATTATTTTCTTCATTCTACTGATTTTTGGTTTTGTTCTTCCCTTATTTTCTTCAGGTGTGAAGTTAAGGTTTTAGTTTGTGCTGTCTCTTGGTTTTTGTTATGTGCTTTTATGGGTATAAACTTCCCTCTCAAGAACTGCTTTTGCCACATCCCACTTGTCTGGTAACTCAACTCTTCTTGCCTGGTAGCTCATTTTTTTTATTTTCATTTGTTTCCATATGTCTTAATTTCATTGATGATTCATGAGTTGTTAATAAGCATGTTATTCAATCTCATCTTTATGGTTCTTGCACTTTTGTCCTCTTGGTTTATTTCAGTTTTGATTTCCTTGTAGTGAGAAAGGGAGCTCTCTATAATTTTAATCTTGCTAAATTTGCTGACACTTGTTTTATGCCCCAAGATGTGGTCTATCCTTGACAGTGTTCCATGTACACTGGAGAAGAATGTATATTCTTTTATGCTGGGGCAGACCACTCTGTTTATATCTATTAGATCCCCCATTTGTGACTTTTGTCCTATCATGTTGGTCGTATCTTTACTTTTGCATTTCCTTTTCTGTTTATAACTATTCTTGTGATAATCTTTCATTTTTCCTCATTGTAAGGCCCTTTCAGAATTTCTTGAATGGCAATTGCGGTGGTGGAGAAATCCATTAACTTATTTTTTCATTAACTTTATTTCTCCATTATATTTGAGAAATAGTTTTGCAGGGCAATATATTCTTGGCTGTTGGCTTTGGTCCTTAGTATTTTGAATGTTTCATTCCATTCTTTCCTGGCATGTAGTGTTTCTGCTTGCAAGTCTGATGAGTATATCTTTGTAGGGTATGTTTCTTTTTCTCTAGCAGTCTTTAGGTTTTGTCTGTCAATGACTTTTGCTAGTTTTATTATGATGTGTCTGGGGTAGATCTTTTTATATTTAGAGGTTTTAATGTTCTTTCTGCTTATTGAGCCTCCATTTTTTATGACCGATGTGTGAAGTTCTCGCTTATTACTTCTTTGAGTAAGTCTCTGTACCTTCCTCCCTGTCCTCTCCTTCTGGGATACCTATAATCCTTATGTTTGTTATTCTCATTGTGTCTGATATTTCTCATAGAGTTTCTACATTTTTTCTTAATCTTGTTTCTTTCTCTTCTACGGGGTTTGTCTCCATGATCTTGTGTTCAATTTCTGTGTTTGGTTTCTCTTCATGATTGAGTCTTTTTATATAGCTTTCTATGTTTATCCTCAATTCTTTGTCTTTGCCTTTTATCTTTAGCATTTCTGCTGGGACTTTCTTCATAGTCTCAATCTCTTTGGTGATGTAGTTCCTTTGTTCTGTCACATCTTTTTTTGAGGACTTCAGATTGCCTATGGGTGGTTACGTGTTACCCCTGCATCTCACTGAACTGTTTTTATAAGTATTTTTTGAATGCTTTCTCATAGGACAACCTATGTCCCATACAATGTCAGCTGAGTTCATTGGAAAACCTGTCATCTTCCTGTCTTTGGGTAATTTGAGCTTTTTTTGCAGAACTTTGCTTTTGGATTGGCTTTCTTCTTTGTTAGATTTAGCGCTGTGGTTTTTTTATTTTAGATTTCTTCCTGAGGTGTGATTTGGGGTCTGGCTGTGTCCAGTGGAATTCAGTTGACTTCATTGAGGGTTGGGGCCTATTCCACTATCTGGAATGGTTATTTTTGGTGGACCAAATGCTGTTTCAGAGGTGTCCACTTACTTTTATGGGTATGCAGCATAATTCTTCTCTTGCATGCTGCTGATAGGATAATCTTCATTCCAGGATTGAGTTTGCAAGTAGACACTGAGAGTTCTATGGAACGCACATCTCTACAGAAAAGGGGGCAGGGAGGTCACATGTAGGTCCTCTTACATTCCTGTACAGTTACTATAGCACCATTTGTGCTGTTCTTGCTCCCCTGGCTCTTCAATGAGGGATAACATTGACTTTCAGCCTCTGTGTGCTTCTTTAATGAGTGGAGATGGTTCTTCCCCCCACTGTTCTCTGGAGTATGGCCTGGAATCTCACAGGTGGGACTCTGAGCACTATAGGCACAGATATTTAAATGTTCTGTGGTTATTCTTGCTCCCTAGTCATGGAGAAATTTCAAAATCTCCCCTGGTTTTTGTCTTGTATGTTAATTTGCCTTGTTTCTTTATTTTTTAATATGAATGAGATCATATTGTATTTTTCCTTCTTCTGATTGATTTCACTTAGCATAATTTCCTCTAGTTCCATTCATCATCACAAATATCAGAATTTCATCTTTTTAAGATTGTATACATTTTCACATACCTTCTTTATCCATTCATTTGATGATGGCTACTCTAGGTAGTTTCCAGTTCTTGGCTGTGCAGCAGTAAACATGGGGGGAGGAGCACATATTGCTGCGGTATATAATTTTTGTAATTTTTTGGGGTAAATACACTGAAGTGGGATGACAGGATACTATGGAATTTTCATTTTCATTTTTTGAGGAATCTCTATACTGATTTCCATAAAGATTGTATCACTTGAACTCCCACTAACAATGCGAAAGTGTTCCTTTATCTCCTTAACCTCATTGACATTTATTGTTTTCTGTCTTTAGATGATAGCCGATCTCAGAGGTGTGAGGGGATATCTCAGTGTTGTTTGTGTTGCATTATATAAAAATAAAGGAGGAAAACATCTTTCCTTGTACCCTTTGCCATCTGTATGTCTTCTTAGGAAAAAATATCTTCAATTCTTCTACCTTTTTATTTTTTTTGTTTTATCTTATTAAGTTTTGTGAATTTTTTTGTGTATTCCCATAAATTTTTATTTTTGATGTTGTTTCCCTTGCTGCTGGAGTTGAGTCCCCAATGATCTCACTAAGGCTGATGCCATAAACTACATTTCCTATGGTTTCTTCTAAGAGTTTTTATGCCTTCTGGCCTGATTTCCAAGTGTCTAATCCATTTTAAATTATTTTTTGAGATCAGAAGTTAGTTTATTTGAAGTGTAAATGCATAAATTAAACAAAATTATCTTTTCATTCAGTGAGTGTTCATTAATATGAATTCCTCAGGAAATTGATTAAATCTTTCTCCTGCCACGTTTTCATTAGGAGGCATGTTGCATACAACTGTTCTTATTCTCCAGTACAAAAGAATCTTCAATAACATAACTTTTATCCAGAAAAATTTCTTGGGATAGTTTGACATGGATAATGAACTTAAAGATTTTTGGTAGTATCATCAGATTATAATGGTTTTGATAGTAATGTGGTTTTATTAAACCTTTTTTAGTGCTTTCTCACATATTATCTCATCTTAGTCTGCTGCATCCTACTTACCAGGTTTTAACAAATTTTTCCCTAAATGTATACTTATCACATTTGTCCCACAAAGTCCTATCATTAAACCCTTGTTCATTTTGTTCTTATACTTTGATGAGTGTCTATTAACTTTGCTTATTACAATCGTTTATGAACTATCTCAATTATAAACTCTTTCTTAATTTCCCCTAACAACATATGATCTCTCCTTCATTCATCAAGCACTTTGTCCTTCTCTGAGGGCACTTCCTCATTGATTCACATATTGAATTATTAATTGTGTATGGTATTAGAGAATAATCTAGACTCAACCTTTTGAGAATGGCTATCCAGTTTTCCAAGAAACCATTTGTTGAAGATACAGTCCTTACTTCATTATATGCTCTTGCCTCATTTGTCATAAATTAACTGACCATTTTTGTGTGAGTCTAATTTATGGTATTGATTTGTAGTCCATAGATTTGTGTTTCTGTTGTTATTTAGTATCATACAGTTTTGATTACTATGACTTTGTAATATAACTCAAGGTCTGAGAGTGTGATGTCTCCATATCTTTCCTTTTTTCTCATCATTGCTTTGGCTATTCAGGATCCTTTGTTATTCCATACAAATTAAGTTTGGTATTTGCTCTATATCCTTGAAATGCCAATGGGATTGTGATAGGGAGTGCATTAAACTTATATATTGCTTTAGGCAAAAGGCCATTTTAAGAATGTTAATTATTCCCAACCATGAGCAGTTCTTGTGATTTTTATTCTTCTGTTTGTTGATGTGGTATGTTACATTACTCATTTACATAGGTTGATCTATAATGGCATCCTTGGAATAAGTCCCATTTTTTATGGTGGATGAAACTTTTGAGTTATTGAATTTGATTTGCTAATATTTTGTTGAGGATTTTTGTATCTACGTGCATCAGAGATTGGCATATAGTTCAGGATTTTTGTATCTACGTGCATCAGAGATTGGCATATAGTTCTCTTGTTTTTGTGATGAACTTACCTGTTTTTGATGTCAGGGTAATATTAGCCTGATAAAATGTGTTTGGCTAATTCTGTAGTCAGAGCTTTCCCAGTTGCCTTGGGTTACGACTTTTGCCTGAACTCCAGTCTTCTATGTTCTCAGTAGATTCTGCAAGTAAATTTTCCTTGCACAAGCAATGGCATTAGGAGAGAATTCAGGTTACATGGAGACCACAGTCCTAATAGTGGCCAGCTCTGTGGATGGGTTAGGTGTTTCATATGAATTGTGGGATCCAGTCACAATAAACTGCTTCCCTTATGAGAGACTTTCAATTCTCCCACTGTGTTGTAACCAAGAGGGAGTTTTGTACAGAGTCTGCTCCCAGAAAATTCTGGGGCCCAAAAATTGGAAGCTCTAGCTGTCCTGTGCCAGGGCCTTCATGCTCAGCTTCAAGAAGGCAGGCACCATGTGTAAGTGATATTCAACAGAAACCAAAGTTGAGGGAGCAGTTGTTTTGTGAGACCACTGCAGTCTGTCTTGGATCTGCCTGAGAGAACATTAACAGCATTATACTTCCAAAGAGTTCCATAAACAGAGCTCTCACAAAGCACTTAGCTCCCTGTCCCAGGTCCTTCAGGCTGAGGATAGTTGCTGCTACCCTGGGCAAGTAAAGCTAGGTAACCATGAACTGTAGTCATGGAATGTTTAACTATCAGAGCCATCTGATGGCCACATGTGAGGTGAATGGGTAAGATGTCTCATTTTCTGGCTGTGGCTTCTTGCTTATTCTCAACCAATATAGAATCAGTAAGTTCTGGCACACACACATAAAAGAGAGCTGGAAAGGATGCTCCACATCATCAATGTTCACATAATGGTTATTCCCCTTTCTAATTCCTATTGTATTTGGTTCAACAAATGAAAATATTTCAGTTAACTCTGTGCACATTTCTTCTATCATCTTTCACTCATCTGTCTTAAGAGCTCTTCTCCCAAGAGTCCTATTGTTCCCGAAAGGAAATTTCCCATTTTCCACATCAGAGTATGCATGCTCCCTCTGTAGTGGATTTCCTAGATGCTCCTTCAGTATCTAGAAAGATGTGTATCACCAGTGTCCCTCCAGACTTTGGGTCACAAATTTTGGTAGCATTCCAGGAGAGACTGTATTTGACTTTTCCTGCCCTTCTAATGTTTTATATAGCTTTTCCTTATGAGAGTACTGTTACCCCAACCCTTAGTACTTTATCAAAGGTCATTGTTCGTAAATTGATGCAGTTTTGCGGTGAGTAGGTGCTCTCAATATCTTGTCAGTCAGACATCTCTCTCCAAAGTGACTGTTTTCACACATGGAACTTATCTCCAAACTCATTGTTGAATGTTGTGTATATTAAATACATACTACTTTTTCATTGTCAGTCACTCCTCAGAAAGGCATTAAACACCATAAACAACTCCCCCACAACACTTGGTTGTGAACGGAAGGCATAATTAGGCCAGTCCTCCTGTGGTCTCAAGTGTGATGGTGGCAGAAGTGGATGGGGGATGTCCCTGTCCTGGGGGTGAAGCAGTATGGAACCTACATGTTATATCTGTTTTAACTTTCTGACAGTCTTCACCCTACCCTGAGGCTCAACCATAGCAGTGGTTGGGGCATAAGTGTAAACTGGTGCTCTTCTATCCTCACATGATAGGTGGGACCATGATTTTGGGTCTGGAGGCATCTAAGTCTCTGATATGGAATGGAGTTCATCTTGCATTCATGAATGTCATAAGATTTTTGGTATTGGTTAACCTTTCTATTCATCCCTTAATTTCTGCCTCCCTGCTTGTTCATCTTGAATATTAATGTCTATGAACTGAATACATTAGGGCCTCTTGATGTTATTTTTTCATAGAATTTTGTAAAAGGGAGTGTGAGATAGGAGAGGGCAGGGGTGTTTGTCTCAGGTTCTAGAGTCTGATCAGTGATAAAGGACCTTTTTTTAGAGTCCCTGCAGTTCCCATACCCAGATCTCCCCCACATAAAGAGCCCATTCCCTATGAATCTGCAGTAGAATAATCTAACTGGATTCTGCTTACTCCCAGGACCATCCACCTCCTCTTCTCTTTACTATGGCCGTCATAGGACTGTACAAGGAATTGATTTTTCATGGAACTGGGGACATTCTGTCATCACTAGCATGAGATCCTTCTCAGAACTGTGTGGCAGGCTTCAGTTTCTATTCATTTGCTCACTCCCTGGATTCAGTCTCTAGCCTAGACCTTTGAACCTCTGTTCTCATCTCATCAGAGAGGCCAGGTAATGATCAGCCATTCAGCTTCCTTGCAGGGAATTTGGAGAATCCCCAGGGAGTCACAGCAGAAATTAAGGGACACTTGTCTAGCATCTCTTCCAGGAACAGACTCTCCTCTCTTTCTTTTTCCTCCCTTAGTTTGTGAGGGTGCTCCCATTTCTGTCCAGGTAGTTTCTTATTTGCTCCTCTTCAACATGTATTCAGTCAGGCTGCCAGATTTTGGGGCTGCCCAGGGGAGGAGACACTCTGTCCTCTCAGATGTAAGCAGCTGGTTGTTAGTAAATGCCCACTGAACACTGAGTGTCGGGACTATGTCCTACAAGTTTTCTACAAAATCACACTGAGGGGTGAGAGAATGACATATGGAGGAGAAAAGCTTTTGATTTGGGGGAATTATCAGTGTCGTGGGCAGGCATATGGCTCTTGTAATTCCTGAATGGAATTGTGTGTTATAGTGTGTTTCCATCTATGAAGTGAGAAATACCATCTTAGCATCTGGCCTTAGGGAAGAGGTGGGATAGGTGAGTAGTGTGAAATGAACCAATATGTGGAAATTAACTGAAGTTATTTGATAATTGTCCCACCACTTCCCTGAGAGGACACATTTGTTGCTGAAAAATGAGTACATGTTATACCTAACCTTTCAAGGTGAGTTATACCCCCAATCAGCAATTCTCTGGTGTCCCTGTTCTCACAAGCCCCTGATTCTGCAGGACCTCCTCATCTGATTCAGTCACCACATATTTTTTCACCTCTTATACCTGAAATCCTGCTGTTTGATCTCTTGTTTCTGGTTTCTGTGCTCCATCCATGTTTCCAGGATTCCTCCTGTTTACTGTCCATCCCTCCTCAGTGTCCTGCAGGGAAGTGCTGTCATCACCTTTACCACAACGGGACATCAGAGCCTGATTTACCTGGAGAGCAAAAGGAGTCTTTTCTATTGGTCCAATGTTACTGTCACCTAACATCTCCCCTCTGGTGCCACCAGGCAGATGCTATAAGAAGAGCCCTAGTCCTGGGTGTGCCCAAAAGAGAGGTCCTTCCCTGGATACACACAAACATGAATCTTGAGGGTAAGCTCTCTTCTCCCACAACCTTCAAGCAACACGAGAAACCAGCTTTCTCCTGCACATGTAATGTAGTCAACACCTGTGGAGCGATGCACGTGTCAGGCACACATACCTGGGCGCTCTTTCTTAGTGCAACTTTACCAGCCCAGCAGGAGTTTCAACTTGCCCCTAATAAGTTTGCCCTGTGATTCTGGCCAAACTGACTCTCTGGAAATTCTTCCAGATGAACCCTATGTCTCAGAGTGTCCCACCTTATTCACTCCACATCCATCACCTCATTCTCTATGTATGTATTTCTTTTAATCTTCTATTATTTTCCTAAAAATCAGGCAGTCAGAACACAGAGTTTCAAACCTTTTCTGAAATAAAAGATAACCAGGGAGCCCTCCTCCTACCAGTGTCAGCATAAATAAAGCTTCACAGAATGGTGTTGTAAGAGAAGGAATTGAATAATTTACTGTACATTTGCCATTGTTTGATGGATTAAGCATTTATCTGAACTGTTTGGAAAGCACTTTAAACAACTAAAAGCTAAGATACACTGCATGCTTATTGGGAACAAAAGTAAATCATTAACCCCAATGACATCAGGATAACTGATATTATGAATCAAGAAATTCCTTAGACTATAAACAGAGTGATTGTGTGAGCAGCAGGCAGGTGTCACCTGAGCAGGGAGAGGTCAGAGCAGGTGCTGGTTGATGTCCCTCCCTCAGTGTGTGTGTGTTCTTCCAGGTTCTTCAGGAGAATCTCCATGTCTGTCCATCTCTGCTTTTACCTCCTCCTCATAAGAAGTCCAAGGGGTGGTATTCAGTTGAGATAAGAGTTGTAGTCCTACAATTCTGGGACATTTCCAGGTTCAGGTCCACTTTCTGTTCTCCTTCACCCTGACTGTGGGGTTGGGGCTGGACTGCGCCTGGTCCCTCCCCCATTTATGGAGTTTGGGATTAGATGCCAATATACTAGATGGTCTGTACTCTTCAGGCAGATTCAGGGGGTCCTGCCTGGGTCCTGAATCTTCTCTAATTGCTGGTTTTAGTGATGCTGTAAAAGTACAAGTTTTTCAAGCAGGTATGTTTATTTAGAAATCATCTCTGGGCCAAGAAGAGAAAGAGGAGCAGATGCTCTGAGGAGGGGGCTGAGGACACGGTGGGGCTGGAGCAGGGAAGGATGCACTGGATACCGTGTGGCTTTAAGAAGCCCAGGACAGCTGCCTTGAGGACTTTGATTCCTCATTTATTTTAATAATACAACTGCAACACATCTTTGAACACGTCCTAGGAACTAGTTCTGTTAGATGCAGTGACTTTACAAATACAAATTCATGTAATTCTCATCACACCCTTGTAGAGTGTGCTATGAAACATCTAGAAACTTGACTGAGGTTGTCACCAGAGAGTAGCTGATTCTGAAGAGAACTCATCAGTCATCCTCCAGTATTTCCCTTCCCAGGACTAAAGATCCCCCCCGTGGGTGCTCTGAGGGTATTTTCTC
The DNA here is from genome assembly GCA_004363575.1 of Solenodon paradoxus. NCBI lineage: Eukaryota > Metazoa > Chordata > Mammalia > Eulipotyphla > Solenodontidae > Solenodon > Solenodon paradoxus. Next base: position 38,498 of record RJWH01003922.1, read on the forward strand.
TGACTGGACTCATCTGTGTTGCTGTCTACACTAGCAGGACCCTTTTCTGTTCTCTGGTTGAAAATGCTGGGATGGGTCTGAAAGTCAGAACAAACACACATGAGCAGGACAGGGTGACTGTTTAGGGAACCATGTCCAGGGGAGGATGCCATCTGTGTTTGACTCCTCTCAGTGACACCCTGCTCACAAGGAAACCCCAACAGGAGCTGGCATGTCCTTTCTGGGAGGAGCCTGAGTCTGTCCCTCTGGTGTCACCAGTGGTGTGTGACAGTGGAGAGATGGAGGAGTTTCCATCTCATCCCCAGGTACTTAAACCCAAAAGGGGCTGATTTTCAGTGCAGATGGTGCTGCGCTGTGGGTGCCTGTGTAGTGGGAAGGGAAGGAGTGATGTTTTCTCAAGAAACCAATGGTTCTTGGACACCACAGAGACTTTAAAGGGCTGGAGGATCCAGGTAGTCCTTTTTTGTTATCCTGGCTGTGTTGTCCCCTCATCCCAGCACAAGGATCCATTAGGAAAGGCTCTGCTCCATCGGGGTGATGCATATTGGGTGTAGGGGAGGAGAAGCAGGAAAGAGACACAGAGCACAGAGCAGCAGGGGCAGCATTCCATGTCCTCTGGGCTGAGAGGTGACAGGGCAGGAGGCACTGAGGACCCAGCAGAGGAGCAGGGTGAGCCTGGAGCTCCAGACCTCAGTTGGGAGAGCTGGGCTTAGAGATGGAGACACAGCTAAAATATCTGCACCCACAGGTAACTGCTCAGATTCCCAACCTTGTACACACCCCTGCCCAACTACTTTTAAAAGATTGGGATGGTCTCATTATTGGAGAAAAACTTAATTATCAGAGGCAATTTGATTTGATATCATAATACATCAGAGGTTATTTCAAAATTGGCTAAAGATAAACACAAGTCTTTACTCAAATCTCTCAGAGAGATATCCAGGAGTCAGTAACATCTCATGAACCCAAATAACTTACAAGTCCTCTGTGTGCTCTCTCCTTGAACCTCCGTGGCTGTGCGGTCCTGCTGCTTCTCCTCCCTGAGCCCCAGTCAGACCCTGTGAGACCAACCCAGGCAGCCTTGTGTCCTTCCGTGCCCTCCTCTCCTCACCAGCCACTCTCATTCTCCTTGATTTGCTCCCCTCTCCTTATATGGCCACCAGTTTTAACTCTCTACAATTGTCCTTTCTCATTCCTCACACATTGAAATAGATAACCAAGGTGGACCCTTTAGGCAAATACAGAATTGTCATAAAATGGGATAGAAATTGTTAAAAATTAAGTTGTATTTGTTCCTGTAACTCAAAAACCTATGTAGAATTTGTCATATGTTTTCAGTTCATTCAAAGGTCTTACTACAGAGTTATAAAGATTCCAGAAACTCTGGATCCCCAACCCAGAACACCTGCTCTAAAGCAGCTAATTCCTTAGCACACAAGGAGGCTAAGAAGAGGAAACCAGCTTGGATGGGGACTCAGCATGAGGAGGCAGAGAGAAGATCAATCTCCAGAAGACCTAGAAGAAACAAAAATATCAAACTCGGTCCATAAAGGTTACAACTTTCAGCCCAGGAAGGATTCAGAACCTAAGATCCTCTTAGCAAGATCTGAGTCCTAAGAAGGCAAGTAGAATCTAGAAGTCTTCTAAAAATGATAAGTTTCTGTTTTATACAGTTGATCCCCTGTTGTAGAATCTCCTCATAACAGACCTCTACTTTGTAAGCACCAAAGGGAAAGACCAGGTGAGTGATTTTTGTTCAGGAGTGTTTCTGACCCTAATATGACCTGCAGTGAGGACGGATCAGAATGGAGCTCCATCTGTCCTCCTAGGAAGATTCCCAGCAGTCTTCCCATGGGGCTACAGAAGTGATAAAAAGGGAACATCCTGGTGTGGGTTATTCTGATAATGAAGGGGTGGGTAGCAGGAATAAGGTGACAGGAAACTCTGAGGCACTTACCTCCATACAGCTGGACTTCCTCCATGCTGAAAAGAAAAATACCAGATGGGACCTGTCACAGCAAGCTTGTGTAACTTTCCTCTACTGACCCTGGACTCTTCTCTGTTCTGCAAGTGAGACTCTGCACAGGAGTTGAAGGGTAGAGGTGAGAGGGAGCTGACCGCCTGCAATGTGAGACAGCAGGGCATGGTCTGTTGGACACAGGTTAGCAAGTCTGCAGTACAGATGAGGCCACATTGTCTGCCTGTGCTCTGTGGCTTTTGGCAAATCATTACCTTCTCTGTGCCTCATAAACTTCAAAAATTCTTATACTATCTTTATTCATTTTTGCTTCTAATGATAAAAAAATTAATACTATGTAAGTTGATGAGCCCCTGTGACTGAGTGACTAAGAGCAGACCATGAAAATACCAAAGATCTGGGTTTGCAACCCAGCACAGTGGGAAAAAACACAAATATTGTATAATATCATATGAATTTGGAATATTGAGAGATAACTCAATAAACTGGTAAAGTCAAAATAATCTTTTAAAATATGCTCACCTGAAAATATTTTAGTAAATAGAATAGTAAATATTCCATAATTGTAAGAAAACATGAGCATGTTCAGTGCATTGTGGCAAAGATACATTGAACAACCATCATAAGAAGGGAATGATTTCGGGACAGGAATGTGAGGTGGATCTGGTGTAAAGGTGACCCCTCTTTCTCAGATGAAACACCACCCTTCTGGGGATAAGAGCACATCCCACCACATTCTCGGGTGTGGTCAGCGCCCCCATCACTCTGGTCAGCTTCTTCAGGAACCAGAGAGAACACACTCTTTGGATGGTATTTGGGAACAGGGAACAGGAACTCAGCTCCTAAATGTAATGATCATTTACTTAGCTCTGTTCATGAAACTGAGCGCACGGGCTTTAGCCCCCGGAAAAACAAAGAAGGAACAGGAAAGGGGGACACATTGCTGGAGGTTGGACAGGATATCCAGCGACACCTGGAGCCTCACTCAACTGTCAGGCAAGTTCCTTCCTACAGTTTGAAAGGCAGCACAGGACACAGGTGAGCTCAGAACCAGAATGTCTTCTATGAGGGGACATGAGGATTCAGGTGGGAAGCACTACTTACTGACATTTGCAAGCAGTTTATTTGAAAGAGAGTAAAAATAAGCATGAACTTCTGACCATTTCAAAAGGAAAGACTTTGGACACAGTCCTTCCAAAAAAAAAGGGACATGTCTGTCCCCTAGGAGGGCCAACTACAAACACGTTTGAGCCTCCACACTGTCCCGTATGTATCTCTTCAACCACCTCTGGTCTCGCTGGAGGGCTGAGCCCTGGGATCTGTCCTGCAGTGAATTGTCCCTTTCAGAAACAGCCTGGACCATGTCCTGTCTTACCTCTGACTATCAGTGCTTCCTCCATTGTCTGATGGTCCTTTTCCTTAGTCGTTTTCATAATTTCCTGTTCCAGAAACTCCTGAAGTTTTTCTGAATGTTCATTTTTGGTCTAATATGGAACCCTAAGAGTTAGGAGCATCATCAAGGTCAGGCATATCAACATAGAAGATTCCAGGGAGAAGGGCTCTTCACCCAGTCAGAGACCCAGAAAAGGACATATCCCAGGAAAGCTCATCCATCACACTTAGGATCACCAACCCCTCTTTCAGTCCTGCTAGGAGCTGCAAGCAGTGCTGAGCTGTGATAAAAATGGCCATGGCCTTCTCCTGGCCCAGGATGGGTTTCAGGAGATAGCAGATCACATTCCCCACAAAGCTAGTTCTCATCACCAGAGCAGCCTCCACGCTGAACAGAACTTCAATGTTCTGAGTCTGGGCCTCTGAGACCACCAGGAGCTTGTCTCTGTGGGGATCTCTCCAGTGTACCTCGGGCTTTGGGAATCATCCTGCCTACACCTGCAGGAGGAAGAGGGAGAGACTTGGAGCTCCTTAGGACTTGGGTCCTAGAGTTCCTACAAGTTCACAAGTAGGGAGATATCACGTTCATTCTGGTGGCTCCATGGGAAGTGTCCTACCAAAGGTGGGAACAGCCCTATCGTGGGTACAGAGGAAGGAGCATGGGGACCTGTAGGTGACACAGAGGGCAGAGGGTTCTCTCCCTGGACAAATGTCCAAGGTCACAGAATGGGTTTCAAAAATCATTATCTCAAATCACAGTCCAGGCAATTTATATTGAAAAATAGAATAGATCAGCTTAGGAAGACCAAGGCAGGTAGTCCCAAAATTTTCAAGGACATAAGTTATGTTAGAACATAAAATTTTGTCAGCTCAATATTGATTGGCCTTCCCCTAGGAAATAGAAAGCATTTCAAATTATGAAACTGTAGAATCGATTTGTTTCTGTTTTAATTACTGAGTAGTTTCCAATCTCATCTTATTCTCATCCTCCTGTGCACAATGAGAGAGAATATTTCCCTGTGCTCTAAACTTCCCATCACCATCTCTCCTAATGTTACTCCATTCATCATTTTTCTCCCCTCTCCTCCTCTCCTCTCCTCTCCCCTGACCTCTCTCTCATCAGTGTTCACTCATGATTGATAATCGGAACTTTTTCCTAGACTTTTGCCTGTTTATATAAACTTGTTCAAATTCTTATAGAGTTTCATATTTCCCTTTTCGAAGAGTAAGCTTTATAATCCATAAACTTCTATATTTTCACACCTATGTCTCCTCCCACCACATTGTTTCTTCTCCCCTTTTCCCACTGAATCTCTTCAGTATGGGTTCACATCAACACCCCACTGGCTGCTTAGTCTCCACAGTTCTTCCTGGTCAGTCTCTATTAAGCAGGTGACACTGTTAACTCTGTCCGAAGCCATCTCCATCTTGTCATCCTTCCATTCCAGGTGATTTGTTGATCTCAGATAAGTCTACAAAGACTCTTGCCTTGACTTTTCTTCCCCTACTTTCTCCTTGAAGGCAAGTGGTATCCCAGGAGTGAATCCTAGATCTTCCATTCTTATCTCACACTCTCTCCCAGGACCTCAATTCCCAATTCTTCCATCCCTTCCAAAATATCAGTTGATCAACTCTGTATTCCAATCTCCCCTCCCTTATATCTACCTCTTTATGGGTTGTGATACCAGGATTCCTTATATGCACTAAAACTAAAAAAAATCACAATTTTGCTTCATGTACAATAAATTGATGATAAAAATTTATCCCTATTCTTCAGCCTTCTTCATATAAACTCACACTGTCATAATTTTCAGTTCCTTCAAACTCTGTAGTCAGTCTTATGACTTGATTTGTCTAATGCAGGATTAGCTAATGTGACCAAATTAGAGGTTTGAAAAGAGCTTGCACCGTTGGAAAGATGTCCTAAATTTAGGTGCTGCAGGATGAGACTTATGCCACACTGCCTGGTCATCCAGGCTTTTTAAGCTCAGGGTGTCCTACATCAGCCAAAACCATTCATCTATGCTAATAAGACCAGGAAATGTCCACATATAACTAAAGACATATGAGTAAGGCTAGAGAATAGTTCTGTCCAGTCACGTTAACTGAATTAGCTTAAGTTAAACATATGTTGATATAGCTTCCCATTGAGATGCTGTGACTGTTACTCAACATTATTAGGTGACGGGTGACTGATGCAGAACCGTTAACATCCCTGCTAGTAAACAACAAACAGTAAAGTAAAAACCCTGGGACCCCTGCAGTCCCTTCTTTACCCTCCAAATTATTCATATCTACCCATTCAGTGGGTGTACTTTCTCTCTAACGTCTGTCCTCTCCCACTCCCCCTCTGCCATGTGAATCAGGCAGTCATCCTCCCACCCAGTGCTGTGCTCTCTGCCTCCAGCCTTGCTTCCCTCCCATCCCTCTTTCTTACTGTTGCCAGAGTGATCATTCCAGGCTGTTCTGCTTAATGCTTTCAACAGCTCCCCTCCAAACTCTATAACACTTCACACAAAGTTTTCACTGGTGACAGTCTTCCTTCCCAACCCTCTTCTTTCTGCTTCCCCCACAATTTTTGACACCCGTGCCCCTCAACTCCCAAACTCTCCAAACTCAATAATTCAACAATTAGTCACAATCACATGATTTATGAGGGCCCTGTGTTTTCAACTTCCGGCCTGGAGGGTCTATGGGACCTTGTCTAGTAAACTGAAGCATCAGCTCAAGTGTCTATTTCCCATAGTGTTTGCATGATGACCCTGGGCAGTATTCATCACCCACATTTGACCTAAGTACCCTGCTCCCATAACATCACTTAAATATTGTCACCTCTTAACACACGACCTCCTCACTCAACACCATGTGCATTAGAGCCCACGTGTGCCTGGAACACGCCAGGAGCACACTCACCCGTCACTCCTATGGGCTGTTCTCTCCACTGAGAGCTCACACTCCCTGTCATGTGCCGCATGGTGACAATAGTCAACACAGCTGTGTGATGTAGGGACATTGTTAAGAGACTAGTTTCTAACAGTTTTCACAATAAGGAGAAAATTTTCCCACTGTTTTTATTCTTCCTTTTCTCAATGTCTTTGTGAGAAGATGGATGTACCTGAACCTACTGGAAATCTTTTCAAAATATATGTAAATCAAATCATCATGCTACACATCTACTCTTGTGCAGTGATGCTTGTCAATTATTTCTCAACACAACTGGAAGTAAGAGTTGCTAGCTCTCAAATTTCTACATTCCTATCCCAACCCCTAAATTTACTATTTGTATTCATGACTTTGTCCACTGCAGAATTACCTGTGAGCTAAAAAATAGAGTCAAATACTACTTCCACTTAAAAACTGCTCTCACTCCACAGTCTCAAAGGAGCCTGAATTATTGCTTGTTTAATAGGAAGTTTCACCCAACCTGCCAAACATACAAAGCCCTTTCCTTCTGAGACCTGGTAGATGGACACTGATGACTCTTCTGCAGATGAGCTCACAGGAAATGCAAGTAGTGACTCTCAGCTGATCTGCTAACATGGGCCTGAGGACATCATCTCTCACCCAGAGGATAGACTGGTCCCCCTTGTCTGATCACAAAACAATTACACCTTTATTATGCTTTCACCTGTAAGATAAAACACATCCCTACTCTATACAAAGACTTGTGATGGCTCCAGTGGTCCATGGACCCCAATGGAATGACAACCCAGTACCTCTCTGACCCCAGGTCCTACTGCTTCCCTCTCGTTCATGCCCCAGACAACACTGGTTTCCTCTCATCTTGAACACACAGCCTCCTGCCAGTTCTACAGACTGATGCTTCCATGGGGTTGTTCAGTGTCTCACACATGTCCCCCCTGTGTCTGTAACTCAGCTGTGGACTGACTAGTGCGTCATATTTATTATTCACCTTCTCCTGTTGTAATGGACGCTCTGTGAAGACAGAGAATCTGATTGTACAGAGGAACTAACAGTGGAAGGAAACTAATAAACAGGCACTTCAGATATCACAAAAGCAGGAAAACAAAAAGTGAGTGAAAAGACACTTTCATGTTTGTGAATAGTTGGCTTTTTAAAGCATCATTAATGCCTAATGGAACATTGTCAAGGTATCTAATTGTTTTCTGATGGTTTTGAGACTCTGTGTAATGATTAAATACAGTAAGTAGTTGGGGAGCCTCACAATGTTTCCACGGTTCCACATATCAACCCATTGCTGGTGGAAAAGAGCAGGGGTCCGGGCTCACCCTACATGAGAAGCTCTGCGGAATAGGATCAGGGGACCCACCTGCTGACCCCACAGTGGGACCTCAGGTGCTGACTCTGAGGGCAGATTTAGGGTCTGCCTGTGTCCTGAATTGTCTCTATTTGTGGGTTTGGTGACATTCTAGAAGTCCCAACCTTAAAAGCAGTTGTGTTAGTTTTGAAGTCCTCTCCTAGCCAAGAAGGTGACCATGGGAGCAGCTGTCTTGAGCGGGGGTCTGAGGACATGGGGGCTGGAGAAGCGGGAGGACACATGAGGTGCAGACAGTGTAGCCAGGAAAACTGCATTTGAGGGCTGTGCTTTCCTCATTTATTTTAACAATTTAACTGTCACACTTCTTAGAACTAGTCCACAGAAGCTTATTTTAATTACATGCAGTGACATTACAAATATAATTCATGTAATTCTCATTACAATCTTGTAGAAAGTGTTATGAAAAGTCCAAAACTTGATGAGATGTTTGCCCAGAAAGAGTCTGTGTTGAGAGCATCAGTCACCCCCAGAATCTCTCCTTACAGGGAACACAGGCTCCCCTAAACTACCCCGTCACCAGTGGGACTCAGTGCATGTTGGGACCCCTGGGGAGTCATTTCAAGGTTCTGAGCAGAGTAGGGATGTGGCTTACTGACAGGTGATGGGGTCACATGGATGGAGTGGGGCCGGACAGATGTGGGGAGACCAGTCTATTGTTGGCCTCCAGGTGATGATGATGGAGACTCAGGACAAGGTCAATCACCACACAGAAGAGTCACTGTTTGTAGGTCTATTTGTGCTCATGTGGAGCAGTCACGTCACGGCCCCTCCACCAGGGCTCAGCAGGCCAGCGGCTCTGAGGGGGTGGTGGGCTCTTGAATCTCTGTTATCAAGCAGTGATTTGGGTTCCTGTGAGTGGTGGAAGGCAATGAAGTCAGGTTTTTAATGGAAATGGCATGTGTCTCAGCACACACGTGACTCAGCTGAGGAGAAAGTCACAGGCACAAGTGATATGGTTAAGATCAGAGTTAGTGCATTCCTGGTGCTGTAGGTGCTCCAGGAGTTAAACCTACAGCCATAGCTGTGTTGTTTGGTCCATTTTCAGCCTCATCCTATGGCAGCCTGGTCAGAGCTGTGGTTCTCAAAGTATGATCCCTGAAACATCCCCAGGAATCACTGTGAAATCACGTTCTTGGGCGCATTCCCAACGACTGAATCAGCTTGGGGGTGTTGCCCCCAGCAGTCTGTGTTTACAAGGCCTCCGGGCGATCCTAATGCTGACGTTTGAGAAACACAGAGATGGAGACGTCATAGACGCGCCTGGGATCAGGAGCACAGACGATGAGGTGTCTCTATGACGTCATTTCTGGGTCACAAGGTGCGGTCAGAAAATCTTACCCAGATACACAATCAAGAAAGCACATCCATGAGATCAGGTTGTATCTTCTCAGACACCTGGCCCTAGTCTGCCTGTCCCTCCCTGGATATGTGTGTTCCCTGCACTGAGCTGCCTGTCCTCACTCTTGTGCCTCTATCCACAGAGTTCACTGGGACTGGCCCCTGGGGCCCCATCGTGGAATCACTGGGTGGGACATGACAGTGCCCTGCCGTGTGTCTCAGCCATGAGTGCAGAGAACATGGAGCTGAGGTGGTTCTGCTCCAACTACTCAGAAGCTGTGTTCATGTATAGAGACCAACGGGAGCAAAAGGAGGAGCACATGGTCCAGCACACAAGACCGACCTCCCTGGAGAGGGACCTCCTTACCCAGGGATGAAGTTGCCAGGCACATCCACAAGGTCCAGACTTATGATCATGGGATGTGCACCTGCTTCTTCAGGAAGGAAACGTTCTGTGAAGAGACCCATTTGGAGCCGAAGGTGGCAGGTTGGTCACTTGATCTTTATTCTAAACCATGAAGTGATGGAGTTGAGAGAAGCATCAAGAACCCAATAAGCCAGTCTCTCATTTCATGGATGAAGTAAAGGAGATCTCTTTACATATTAATTTATTCAATAGAACTATAGAAAACCCCTACTATGCGTGGTTCTGTTATGGGTACTGGGATACGTCAGTAAACTAAACTAAGAGCCTGCACTGTGGAGTTTATATTGTAGAGGTTGTAAATAAATAGGTAGTAACTAGGATGAAAGGATTTAAGAAATAGTAAGCACTTAGGATAAAAAGGCAGGTGGAACAGGATCAGGGACCAGGATGTCAGTGGTGAGGGAGGACGGGCGTCGGTGTCACATGGCTGGGACTTTCTGACAATCTGTGTGAAGACAAAGCAAGTGGGGTGCTAACCACGTGGAATCCAGGGGAGGAATGTTCAGCAGAAGGAGCAGCGGTGTGAGCTCCGGAGTGGTTGTCTGGTGTGTGGGCTCAGGAGGCCGTCGTGGCTGTGAGGTGAGTGCGTGGAGGTTGGTCACAGGTGACGACATGGAATCAAGGGTGTTCCCGGCACAGGCTGTGCAGAGACTGGATGGCGTAGAGCTGCCTGTGGTGTCAGCACGTGTTTCTGGTATAAAGTCAGAGGGCGGGCAGGACGGATCGGATTAGGTTTTCACAGTGGACCCACCGAGTGAGTAGCTTTGGGTTCCCGGAGTTTGGATGGAGAAGAAGGGATTGCAGGGACCCCTGGGGTTTTCTTTGGCTGCCTGTGTGGTGTGAGGAATTTGATAGTTATGTTTAATTACCTGTTGCCATAGTCATGCTGTGTAACCTGTGAACTCAAAATCCCAGTGCATGAAACAATAATAATTTACACTAAGAATAAGGAAATTCAGTTAATAAAGGGAGTTCAGTTCATCTGAATTGCGTTTGGTTAATCTTATCAGGGTTCACATCTTTGGTCATGTTGCAGAAATATAATGAAACACAAAATCTCCCAACTGGAGATCCCTTTTATACAGGTAGTAGTAAAAGAAAATACTTTTAATTGATATATTTGTTTGTATTCAGCATATTATATGATTACGAAATCTGTTGTGATAATATTAAACTAGAAACTTATGTGCATCACAGAAATCTGCTAAGATAGACAAAAGGAAGAAATCTCAACATTTATAAAGTCAAACAGATTCAAGTGATTTTATGCAAAATTTCAAGATAAACAATGACCAGTCCTCATACCACAAGACAGCACAATTTTTTACACGTAATTTGCCCTAAATGTACCTGGTAATTTGGGTGACCATCTACATTACAGTTGACTTTCTCTGGAGGAAAGTTTAAGTTTTCACATCTTTAGGAGGTAGTTTTCTCACTTGGAGAAAGGGGGCCACAGAGGTCCTCCTATCCTCCCAACAGGAAGGAAAAGTAGGGTGTTACCACTAGCAGGAGATGGTTCCTTGGTCCTTGACAAAGATAATCCTGTCTCATAGGTGGGTAAAAGTCATATCTAGATAAAAAAGACTTTATATACATTTTAAAGAGGAGAGAAAAACCTGAATTGCTAAACTTTCTAAAGTAAATGCTCTAGGAAAAGAAGAAGGGATCTTTTCCATTGGGAATTAAGCTCTTAGTAAATTAATTTCATTTTTACCAAGACAGCTAAAAAGGTCCCTGTGCACTCTGACTGGGATTGCCCTCATGGGCTTGTCCAAGTGGCTGTTGTGTGATAAGGAAAGGATATGCTCCCCCATGTCCTCCCCTGGCAGAGGGCACCCGGAAACCCAAGGACACAGGACCTCCTTCTCTGCTTGAATCTCATTGACTGGTCTCAGGGGCCCAGTCAAGTCAGATCACATCCCAGAGGTGAATGTGAAGGCACAAAATGTATGGAGCGGAGGAAGAGCTGTATAAAAGAAGGATGGAGAATCGAGGATAATTTTGTAAGTTATCACAGATGGGTCTGAATTCTGAATTCAGTCTGGGAATTCTGCTTCAGAAGTGTATGTGAGAAATCCTGGTAGAGATAAGTCACAGGGATATGTATATAAGGAGGGAAGGAGCTGAGGAGATAGAGTTGTCAACTAGCACATATTTGGAGGTGATTCCCAAGGAGAGAAGTTACTGTGGAAGATGACGACCTAGGATAGTATGTGCAGTGAGAAGGGTGGAGGATGAGAACAGAAGCTGGGACCAATTCTTCTGTTTCCTTGCACATTGGACTTTCTACCTGCATGGCTGCATAATTATCCTCTGCCTTATGTGCCCTGGTCTCCTTCCTATGTACCTGTGACAGGGTTGCTAACCCCATGGGGTGACTACATCTGGAGCCCCAGAACGCAGCATGATGTCTCACTGGACTTAAAGCACATACAGTGATAAAGGTCCCAGACCCCGGGGGGCTCCCCGTCTCTACCTCTTCCTCCGCAGGTGTGGGCTCCGCCCCTCACGTGCACATCACAGGTCCCGAGGAGGACAGGGTCCGCGTGGTGTGCAGGGCCTCGGGGTGGTTCCCGGAGCCCCAGGTGCAGTGGAGAGACCCCCGCGGACACAAGCTCCTGGCGGTGTCAGAGGTCCAGACCCAGGACAGTGAAGGACTGTTCAGCGTGGAGGCCGCGCTGGTGGTGAGAGCCAGCTCTGCGGGGAACGTGACCTGCTCCCTCCTCAACCCCGTCCTGGGCCAGGAGAAGGCCATGGCCATTTTCATCCCAGGTCAGCGCTGCTTCCAGCTCCCAGCAGGGATGGAGGGAGGGGCCGTGGTTCCCAGTGTGCTGGGCAGGCTGTCCTGGCTGTGCCCCTGACCGGCTCTCTGACTGGGCGCAGAGCCCTTCTTCTCCCAGGCCTCTCCCTGGAAGCCGGCTTTCCTGGTGAGCCTGCCTCTGCTGATGCTCCCAATCCTGGGGGCCTCCTGTTACACCAGGAGATAACATTTCACAAAATCCTGGGGGCCTCCTGTTACACCAGGAGATAACATTTCACAAAGTCCATGGTACTAGGGAAAAATAGGAATCTGTGTCAATAGGAGGAGGACTGGCGGATGACAGAGGTGGCTCTGAAGGACAGAGGTAAGACATGACAAGGGCCAGGCGGGTGAGTGTGCAGCCAGTGCTGAGAGGGACAGACCGACCACAGGGCTTCACTCCCAGGAGGTGGGAGATGCTGGCTGAGATCAGAGAGGTTTGGATGGGTCTGCACTTTGACCTTCTGGGTTACAGAAACATTCCGTTTTTAGGGTCTGTGGACACAGTCTTTCGTTTCTGTAGGTACAGCAGTTCATATTTATTTTTTCACTCTGTTTCAGATTTATTTCAGGCAAGTCTTGATTAGTGGGTCTTCCCACTTGAACCTTCTGTGTCCCTTCATCATATTCGTTCTGGATCTTTGCTCACTAGTTCCCTGTGTTTCCTTTCAGACAAGAGGATGGAACGTTACCTGGCTGGTGAGTCTCCAGGTGTCCTGGGTTCTCAGGTCCCACCTACAATCAGGTGTCCCCTCTCTCTGTCCCTGTACACAGACATGTGCACTCTTCCCTGGGGCAGAAGAGGCAGCTGGTGGAGGCAGCGCCCAGCACTAGGGGCCTTTCTGGCTCTGGTCTCCTGTGTCCCACCCAGCACTTCATGTCCTCAGAGGGAGGTGACCCTGGAGCCCGTCATGCTTCCAGGGCCTCTCACCCCTGCCCTACCTGCCACACGGCTGGTCCTCCAGCCTTCACTGTGTCTAGTTCTTGGTTTATCCTGGAAACCACACACCTGCTGCTTTTTGTTTTGTTAATGGAACTATTTTCATAAATGGGTCATTACACTTAGAAGTGTAACCTCACATCTCCCATCCCCAGACACAATCCAGTCTGTTCTGTCTCCTGAAGTGCTTATCAGAGTGAGGGGGGTGCTGACCACACCCAGAGATGTTGGGGAAGGTCTCCAACCCCAGAGTAGTTACACGGCATCTGAGTATATTGGTCTCTTATACTACAGAGCACATCCCTGTCCTGAAATCATTCCCTTTTTCTAGTTATTTCTCAATTTATTTTTTGCCAGAAAATACTAGGTATGGTAATGCTTTCTTAAAATTATGCAGTAACTTATATTTTACTCCCTAGTGTATGTTCACAGTGTAATTCTTTATTTTTGAGGCTACACTGAATGTAAGTAGAACAAGAGGCATAGAGAAGATAGTGACTAGACAGTGGAGGCATAACCTGTGCTGCAGTTTCCTGACCTGTGTGCAGCAGATGCGCCTGCTGTCTCACATCTCAGGAAGTTGTTCCTCCAGCCTCTCACTCCAGCTCCTGTGCAGTCTTGCAGAGTCTCACCTGCAGGGCGATGGAGGCCAGGTCACCTTTCCCCCTCTCTCTGCTGAATTTATGTCATGTGTTTAATGCAGACAATATTTTTGACACATCTTTTGGTTTTTAAATGAAAAACACCATCATTACACTGGAAAAACATTTTCATGCTGACAGATTCATGATGCACAGATGTGTGCTCTCATGTTATTTATAACTTTGGAACAATTCTTATGTCAAAGGTTTGTTGTTATTAAGAATAATGCACTGACATGAATAAAACTGTTCTTGACAAGCTGTAGTCTCAAAAATTAATGCTTGCTTTACTTTTTCCTTTTGTTTCCTTACCTTGGTTTTGTTCTTTTTCTCATTCTCCTCCTCCTGTTTTGTTAAGATGCAGCAACTATGGTATATTCGCAGCTAACTAAAGTTTATTTTTCTCACAGAGGTCACATGGGCCAGCCCAATATATGTACTCACATAAATATGGTACAGGAAGGAAGGAGAATCAGTATCCATTTATTCAATCCCTGGTATAAAGCTTTATGCTCAGTATTCATGGAAATTTGTGGCATAATGACCATGTGTCTGTGAAACAAAAAGCAATAAATATTAGTGGAATGTTTCCAAAACACCTCCCTCAAAATCATCTATCATTGGGTTTTTGAAAACTAAATTCTGCCTCTGATGTGTAGAGTGTCTGTAAATCTTTGACATGAAACATGGTTTTCTTGCAGACTGGCGGAGGGAGACGCTCCAGGACTGTGTGCTTTCTAGACACTTCTGCTGCCCCCATGGCTTCTGTTTCCTTCTGTGTTCTCTGTGGTGATGAGATGCTGGCCCGTCGGTGTGGGGGCGGGACTGGCAGAGGCAGTCGTGTGGGTAGAGCTAGTGCACAGGGCTGATCCTAGAGCCAGATAGACTCACTTCAGTCCTTGAGTCGAGGCTTGTCCCCAATTCTTTGTGACCTATTTGAGCCCCAGTCAGTGTTGTGCTTCCTTGTTCTGCTTGGAGAGCTGCGACGTTGAGTCACACAGTCTCATCTCATGCTCGGCCCTCCCCACGCATCTCCGTGTCTGGGGTGAGGAGTCCGTGTGTCTTGTGATGGGGCAGGTGGGGTCTTCATAACCTGACGTCTCTCTGCAGGGTCTGTTACTCCAGATGCTTTGTCTGCTCATCCCAGCTCTGACGTCTCTGCTGACAAGAAGACCCCGACTTTGAACAGCACCTGTGAGAACTAATAACTCCTGCAGGGTGCCGGACTGTGAGGGCATCAGATCAGGGCACTGTTACTGGGAGGTGGAGGTCAGGAATGGAGACAGAAGTGAATGGTCTTTGGGGGTCTGTAGGGAAGATGTGAGGACAAACTGGAAGACAGAGTTTCCAGGTTATAAGTTTTGGGTTCTGAGGAAATTTTATGGAATCTATGTGTCCAGGAATGTCCTTACAACTTTTCTATTGCTTAGGCAGCTTCCCCATAGTGTGGAGGTTTTCCTGGGCTATAATAAAGGAGATATCTCCCTCCATGGCATGACTGATGGCTCCCACATTTTCTCCTTCCTTTGGACTTCCTTCTCTGGAACCTTCTTTTCATCTTCATGTGTAAGTCAGGAAGTGTGTGCATGGCCATCTGCTCCATGGAGGGTGGGACCAAGGGGATTTCTTGATAGCTCTTCTCTGTATCTGCCTTTGACTCTCCCAGGAGAGGGGTGCAGCTCAGGCTCTGGGGTGATGATGCTCCCCCAGGGACTGACTCTCCACTACTCCCCTCAACCATAGGGCCCATGCCTGCCCCCTTCACAATGGGCTCCCTGGAGCTGCAGATGCCTGTCCATACCAGATAAAGAATTCTTACCTCTGTGTTTCTGGTGAGATGACACGGAATCGGAAGAGGAAGAAGAAAGTCACACAGCAGTTCTGCTTGCAACCAATTCTAGAAAAAGGACTGCAATGTGTGCTTTCTCTGTCTGGTCATATGTAATGTTTACATATATTAACCATTCCTTCCCCTTGTTTTATTTATAAGATTTCATTCAAGTAGTTGGAGGTTATACTTATGCTCTTTAGAGAACAGTATAGCTGATGGGACTATGAATTGAAAGAGTAAACACTACAGCTGTGTCAGAGATACAGTGACTGGGACTGTCTTCTGATTTTGGTGAAAGATATAAACTTCTACTTGTTGTAATGTTTCCTTTGTTTTCATGGGTAAAACATTAAAGGAGTTTTGCTGTATGGAATTTAAAATGTGGGTAAATGGTACATGTGAAATCTAGTAGACACGGATGTGGACTCTGCTCATTATTATTTCTTTTCTCCCAGTTCCAAATACACTCTACTTGCCTGCTGTGATGCTTCCCTGGACTCTGTAACAGTTTCTTCTTTGTCAGATGACACAGTTTCAACCACCTTTATCAGTAATGTGCACTGGAGGGGACACTGCATGTCATCACCAGGGAAATGTCTTTTCGGATCTGGTGCTTTTTCTCTTGACCCTGTCACGTCACAGCCGAGTGGGCTGCAGAGACCCTGCTCCCTCACTTTTGGTGAGTGTGTCTGGCCCTGCTGCAGGCTGTTTCCAGAGGTTGCATCCGAGGGAGTGTCCTGCCCACCAGCACTGGCCTGTGGCGTGTGGTGAACTTCTTCACCTTCCAGGGGTCACTGCTCCACCTGTTCACAAAGACTGACGGGTCCTCTCCTGTTTCTCCCTTGAATAGTTTGCATCAGCCTAGAGACAGTGTTTCCCCCTGTTCTGTCTTGTTAGAGCCGTCTTCAGAGTTTTCCTTTAGTAGTTAACTACTGCTTAGTGTGAATAATTCTTGTCAGTGTTTCCCTGCTCGAGTGGCGGGTGTGGTGTCTCCTGATGGACACTGATACAAACATCTAATCGGCCACGACTGGGAGCGGGCTCTGTGCTGCTCAGTGTGCGGGAGGGTGACGGGGCCTGTGGTGTTTGTTAAAATGCTTCATCCCCACAATAAGGTCACACAAGTAACTCTGGGGTTCTTGCGGGTTTAAAGTACCTCACATGTCATGTTACCCCTCACATGTACAGCTCCCCTTTTCCACTTAGCTTGTGTTTTCTGATACTATTTCTTCTTGATGATCATGGGCATTTTTTAGAAAAGGAGGGAAAAGGAAGCATGGATGTGTTATCAACGCCAATAGGAGAAAGTTTTTTATTTAAAACATGTATTATTATTACTTTTTAGGAAAAGAACAGGTAGGAATGAAGGAGGGAATAGACAAGCAGACAGGAAGACAGAGGAGGAAGAAGCATTTTATTTACTTGTTCACTTGGTTTTCACACAGCCCCGGGTCTTGAACCTGGGCCCTTGGTTGTGGGGCCTGAGCTCTCAGCCTAAGGCAGTTGACCAAACCGCTGCTCCACCAGGGAGTGCTGAGAAAGCTTTTTAAATGATCAGAGCAGCTGTTTATATAATTATAGGAGAAATATGAGATTATAACTACTGTAATTTTTTTAGAAGTGACCAATTTAAGTTACATAGGTGTACATTTTGTAATGAGTTTATTTTGGAAATTATGTTGTTCAAAGTTGAAGAGACTCAGATTTTATGATTTTGTCTAGGAAAGTGTCTCATTACACAGAAATTAACCTTCCTCCTGGCTACTTTTATTGCATCCACATGTCATGGCTCTCCTAACCTCCATCTATCTCTGTGTTCTGTGGTGAGTTCAGTTTACTTCTTGAAGCACCACTTGGCTCTTTTCTTCAGACAAGTTCTGTGAAGACTCCGATTTCATCAGTGGCTCACAGTCACCCTCAGGCCACGGCCCCACACATGGCCCGAGAATGGACGCAGTGGGTTCTGGCTGGATCAGTCCTACCTGACACTGGTTGTTTTTAGGTTTCATTTTTTCACTCTCCTTTGGTCCCCTCACTTATCTACTATTCATGAATTTTTTTTCTTGTTTATAGTTCAGAATAACTAGTTTGTATCTCGAAACAGGCAAACAGTTTTACTGTCCTTTCAGTCATCTGGGGCTTTCATAGGTTCACACGGAGATTATGTGATGATGCAGGGGAGGGTGTCAGTGTTTGCCTTTGATTTTTATCATTAATTAAAGACCTGTTTTCTGTCATTTTTCATGTTATTACGTAAACTTTAAATATCTAACCATAAAGGTTAGAGTTTATTTTTCACCCCGTAGGAGTTAATCACTTTTTTCTTTATCTCAGCATGTTTTTTCAAACTGCCTTTCCTGGTGGACAATAAACAACCACTTTCAAATGCTCTTCAAACCAGTTTTACCAGCAGTGCCAGATCTATCACTCATTTTTTGGATTTCTTAGAGGAAGGAAGGTAGCAGAAAGAAGGTAAATAGACAGACAGAAAGAGAGAGGGGGAAGAAGTGTTTATCCATCATTCAGTTGTTCATGTTG
The DNA here is from genome assembly GCA_004363575.1 of Solenodon paradoxus. Classification (NCBI taxonomy): domain Eukaryota; kingdom Metazoa; phylum Chordata; class Mammalia; order Eulipotyphla; family Solenodontidae; genus Solenodon; species Solenodon paradoxus. The sequence goes on from RJWH01003922.1 coordinate 56,686, forward strand.
GTTGTTCCTACTGGTCCTGGGTCACAAACCTGGGACCTTGAGCTTTACATGGACTAGCCATCTGGAGCCGCAGACTTAACCAGTGAGTCACAGGGATGTGGCATCTAGCATAGATTTTTCAATCAAGTAACTGAAATATTTCTCTGATAGTCTTATTGTTATATCATTATTAAATTTATATGACATTTCTTACATTAAAACATCTAGTTATAATAGATAATTAAAAGATAAACACATTGCAAAACCCCATGTGATTGACATAAATATAGGAATCTCTGAAATACCTAAGCACCCTTACCCTGCAAAGTGAAGAAAAGCCTGAAGAGGGGAGCAGAATTTCTGAGATCACCCACTTAGCACTGGCATTGCATCTTATATTATAAATAGAAAGCTTCTTGTCTTATACTCATGGATCCATTTTCATCCCATTAGCTTGCTCATCCTCACTCTGAGTGCTCTCCAGCTTCCATTTAATCTGAAACTTCCTGGATGGCACTTCCATCCTTTTGTTCTGTCTATGAAATTTTCCATCATCTTCTTCACTCACTTTTCTCACTTTTTTCTGTCTAGTCTCTGTGAAGAGTACATCTGATGGACAGAGTTCTTCACTCAGAATGAGAAAGGAGCCCCCCAAAAGGAAAATCAAAGGATGTTGGTAGAATCAGGGTGCATCCTCAGGTGTGCTCCTCCCAAAATTTTTTGCTTCCCCTCATGAAGTCCTCCCAACACACACAAATATGAAGGGGCAATTCCATGACTTGGGTTTGGTAAAAGCAGATACCTCCCCCAGCACTGGTGTATTTCCTGGCATATCTTTCACTTCCCCTGGGAACTGTCTTCTTTCCTCACTTTCTTTCTTTGCCTCTCTTCAACTTTACACTTCTGTGTGTGTGTGTGTGTGTGTGTGTGTGTGTGTGTGTATCTCACATCTTTATCTATTATCTGTTTATGGGCACTCAGGTTTTCTAACTCATGATAAATGTTAATAATGCTGCAATAAACTTGGGGATGCAATATCTCTGAATCAGTTTTTGGTTTTGATTTATTTTGTGAATGCCAAGAAGTATGATAACAAGATCATATGCCTTTTCTGTTTTTAATTTTTGGAGAAACTTTTCATACTGTTTTCTAGAATATTTGCTCCAACTTACATACTTAACAACTGTGTAAAATGTTTCCCATTTCCCACATCCTTGTCAACACTTTCTGTCTTCCTGTATTTGGATAACAGGCATTCTCACAGCTGTGAGATTTGCATTTTCCTAATAACAGGAGATGAGAAACATCTTTTCATGTGCTTATTGACCATCCGTAGGTCATTTCTGGAGAAGTGTCCACTTAGAGCATCTGTCCATTTTTGATTTTTTTGTTGAGAGTTTTATGAGTTCTTTAAATATTTTGGAAGTAAAGATTCTTGTCAGATGTATGATGTGCCAGTATCTTCTGCCATTCACAAAGATGTTTTTATTTTGTAACAATTTCTTTTGTTGTGCAGTCTTTTTGATTTATTTATTATCATTTAAAATAAGTTAATATTTATTGAGGTAACTTTGCTTTTCAAACCTATGTAAATCCATTTGTGCAAGTTCCCCATCCCTCAGACACATGACACACATCCTGTCCCCACTCCCTACCCCATTCCCTGCTGTCACCTCAGTTCTGTTGCTAATGTCTATGGGTTGGATTTTGTTCAGTCTGCTCCTCGCACAAAACTTTTCTCTTTGATGTAGTCCCATTTGTTCTTTTTGTCTTTTATTCCCCTTGCTATTTAAGTGCAGTTCCCAAAGACATCTCTATCAACAGTTTTCCTCGATGTATTTGATGGCCATATTCAAATATTTAATTCATCTCATACTTTGTATGTCCAGTTTCCCAGCACCATTTACTGTACAGACTGTCCTTGCTTCATTGTATTCTCTTGGCTGCTTTGTTGTAACATTTGTTCATGTATGTGTGAGTTTATTTCTGGTTTTCAATTCTATTCTGTTGGTCTGTGTCTGTTTTATTACAATACTATGATGATTTTCTTTGTAGTAGAGTTTGAAATCAGAAAGTGTGATATCTCTATTTTTGTGCTTTTCCCCCTCAGATTAAAACATTCAGTATCTTTTATAGTTTCAATAAATTTCATGATTATTTTGTTCTAGTTCCATGAAGAATGTTGTTGGGATTTTGATTGAGGTTGCATTAATTCTGTATATTGTTTTAGGCAACATGACCATTTTAATGAGTATTCCAATATAGGAGCACAGATTTTTTTCATTTTTTTGTCTTCTATTTCTTTTAATAATGTTTTATAGTTTTCAGTGTACAGAAATTTCACTTTTTTTGATTAAATTTACCCAAAGTATTTCATTTTTGAATACAATTCTAAATTGGGGTATTTTCCTGATTTCTCTTACTGCTAGTTCATTATTTGCATTTAGAGATGCAATAGATTTTTGTTTATTAATTTTTTATTCTGTATTTCATTGTATTATTTCATTATTTCTAACAGCTACTTGCTGGTGTTTTTGGTATTCTGGCTCTTATTATCTTGTCATCTGCAAATAGTGATAACTTCATTTCCAATTTGGATATCTTTTGTGATTATTTCTTGTCTAAGTCCACTGGCTAGGACTTGCAATACCATAGTGACAAATAGTGGTCAGGGAGGACATCCTTGTCTATTTCTTCATCTTAGAGGAAAAGCTTTCTGTTTACCCACTGAGTATGATCTGATCAAAGATAACATTTATTCCATTGAACTATGTATGTTTCATCGACACCTGTTTTCAAGGGTTTTGTTTAAGATAAAAAGGGATTGTATTTTTTCAAATACATTTTTTTCTGGGTCCACTGATATGATCATATGATATTAGTCCTTCCTTTTATTGATGTGGTGTATAGCATTTATAGATTTCTATGTGTTCAACCATCTTTGCATCCCTCGGATAAATCCTACTTGTTATGGTATCTAATATTTTTTAATGTTTTAGATCTTATTTGTTAATTCATTATTTTCTTCATTTCAGTGAGCATCATTAAGACTATTTCTTTGAAATCTTCAGGTAGTTTCCTTAATACTGTCATATTAATAATTTTTCCTGTTTTTTATTTTAGATATCATTTTGGGATATATTTTTCTGTCTCTTCATTTATTTTTGTATTCTGTGTTTATTTGTATGTGTCTGTTTAAGTGGTTTTCACTTTCCATGTATTGATATAATGACTATATATTTATGTTTACCATACTTTTTAAAGTTGTAACTGGGTACAGCTGGAATATCACCTGGCATGGCAGTGGTGTTGGGGTTGGGGGGTCTTCAGAAATGGATGGGGGAGTGTAACATTCTGTTGGGAAAACTGAACCCCTGTTTTGCTACTTGGAGCAAGTTAATTGGGTGTGCCTTTGTCCTATCTCACTTTTAATAAACTGATGGAAAATGGGATCAAAATTTAAGCCAGAGGATTTTCCAGGACAATACTGCTAAACTGGACAATCCTTTTCAAATCAGGACATATGTAACTCCACTTATCTTAGGAGTGTGTTGTGGATTATGGTACTGGAAACAGGCTCTCCAGGTGCCAGACCCTGGGTACTTAAGGCTGCAGGCTAGAAGGCAGATTCAGCAGAGGCGCCAGATAGGGGAGAGGCATCTATTTCTCAGATCTTTTGAGTATCTTTGTGGTCCCTCCTGAGAGACCTGCCATAACTGAGTAGAGTATTTTACAAGCTGAGCTGTGCAGGAAACACTCAGTTCTGCTGGGGTTCTGAGCTCTGATTGCCTGGTGCTGCCCTAGGGGACTGCTGCCCTGGCAGCGATGAGCTCACTACTCTGCAGAATGGTCTGTTCTAGGGTGCCAGCACTTCTGATGACTGAAGGACAAGATTTTGACCTCTGACTATCTCAACACATCATCCATCAGTGCCAGCAACACACAGAGCCTGGGGAGGACACCAGCTACATCTCTGTTCACAGGGAGTCTCTCCTTGATTCCTATTCTTGATGAAGTTTTTGGTTAAACAAATGAAAATTCTTCAGTTAGTTGCAAACTTTATCAGCTGGCTCTGCCCCCGATCTCTGTCCTGAGATCTCAAGTCCCCAATGTCCTCTTGTTCTCCTATTTTCCTCATCCAGTTTCCATACCAGGATGTGCACACTCCCCTCTCAAGCTTTGTCCCAGGTTCTGGAAACCTGATTTGGGAGTAAGTCCTTTAGTCCCCAGGAAAAGGCTCTGTGTCACTGGTGCTCCCTCCCAACCTGGAGTCTAGTGTTTAGAGAGCGTTCCTGGTGAGATCATGTCACATTGTTTTCTGCCCTTTGTGATGTTTTCTATCACTTTTCCTGGATGCTGGTCTTCCAATCTTCATTTTCCCCCTGAAACTCACGTTGGTATATACCTGCATTTCTTTTGTTTCTGTGAGGAGGAGGTGAGGTCAATTTTTACTGTCCACCATCTGGAGTGGAGTCTTCCCAGAATATATGCTTATTGAAAGTTTCTGCTCATTAATTTATTTTTGAGCGCATTGACTTTTTGGATAACTTCTCCTATATGTCTTTTATTTCCTATGCTTAGACCTCTTTTAACTCTTTGATCTGTATTTCTGAGATTTCTTGTTATGTCTTCCTATTTCTTTTTGGCTATTAACTTGAATTATTTGACTGTTATAAAGATATAATCTTCCATGTCTTGAATTTTGTTTCTGGAAAAGTGTCACTGTGTCCTTGTGATGTCTTAATGCCTGAGGTCTCAGACGGCTCTACATAGTCCTTCAGTCTTCCCGTCATCAATTTGGAAGTGAAATGTTTATCTTTTTGTTATACATGGGAAGATGGCATTATTACATCATTTTCATTTGTTTAATTTTTTTTCCCTTGCAGGCTTCCATGTAGCAATGAATAGCAGTTGCCTCATCAGCTGAGAGGAGGAGGGTCACCGGCTGGGGGAGGTGGGTGGGTCACTGTTGTTGTATGTGGGGTGGGAGCCTGAGTTCTTGTAGGCAGCCCAGGAATTAATCACACTCTCTGTTATCCAAGATCTGATTCTCATCAGCCTGTCCTCTGTACCCTTGCATACTTCACTGTGTGAATGAGGATCCTGAAGCGTGGGGGAGGCGAGTGACTCCAGAGCAGTCTCTCTGCTGTCTTCCTCGCTGGGGTCCACAGTGACCGCCTCAACCCTGTGCTCTGGTCCTCACCAGTCCAAGTGCGTGCAGCCTCCCAATCTCTGTTCTTCCCGATGCAGGACCATTGCCTTGCTGTCTCAGTTCTATCCAGGTTCCACCTCTTCATCTCTGCACATTTCTCTCCACCCTCCTCCATCACACGAATGTGTGGGTCTCCTGGAATTCCTGACAGTGCAGTTCATGTAGGTCTCTGCGGTGTGGGAAGTTCAGCCGCACCTCCTGCTGTGGTGTCCCTGTGTGGACAGTAGTTGTTTCTCTTAGGAGTGAAGCAGGAAGGTCCTCTGTTACTATCTTTGTCTTCCAACATTTCATTTCATAGTGCTATTTTGAAATCATTTTTATTAGCTGCACCAAATCTTTTTTAGAATATGGCAGTATGTAAATAAATATCTAAAGATTCATCAAAATGCAGTGTGATAACTGATCTATTGGATGCTATGGACTTTCCTGTTCACTATCTTCTCTATTATTTTATACTTTTTTGCTTCTGCTAAGTCAAAACTTTCTACACTTCTATTCTTTTCAATGGGATTTTGCAAGTGTTCCTTGCAGAATCTTTGAAACTGTTTATGTTTCCCAGAAATCAGTCTTGAATTTTCTTCTCCTTTCCTTCTAGATATTATTTTTGGGAGGCCCCTTTATACCCTAGAAGTCAGCTCCCACACACTTACTCTTGATGTCCCCGTCTCCATCTCCTGCTCTATCTTTGTATCAACAACGTTTGACATTTATTTACCTTCTATGTACCCATAGCTCCAGAGGTTCCCCAAGATATGGGGTTTTTCATTGAGAAAGGATAAATTAAATTTTTATTAGGGGATATTTCAAAATGATACTTTACATTTGAATACATGTAATTCAATCCAAATTGCACCAAAAAATCACATTACTTCTTGCAGAAAACTGTTTTCTCTCTGTATTCTCTATTGATTATTGTCCTGACATGATAATGAGGAGTCAAAGCTAGAAATCTAGGAGTCATTCTATATCCCTCTTTGCAGTTAGCATCTCTGGGAATCACACAATTCTGTTCACTCTCCCCTTCCAAATGTCACATACCTCTTGCCCTGTAGAATTTTTTTTTGCTATTTGAGAAGTGGAAAGCAGGAGGCACATGTGAGAAAATGATAGAAGAAATCTGTCATTAGGAATGGAGAGAGAGGAGGTGACCCTTGACTAGATAGCTGTAATTTCTCTGATCCTTGTGGAGTGGATGGTTTTTCCTGGTGCTGGTACTTCTGGGAGTTGAGAAATAGGGCCTTTCCCTAGTTATTTCACATCACTATTCATTCCTTGAGCCAACACTTGGGCCTTATGATCTCTATTTCAGGCTATTCAGTAGCCTTCTAATTTACCGAATTTACACTGCAGGTGCATTGATGCATTCACTCACAAACACTGAAGCTGAGCACATGGTAGTAGTGTGTGCCAGAAGTACCATGCCCAAGCTTTAAATATCTTTGTAATGAATATTAAATATCAATTTATATAATACACTCATCATCTCTTTTAAATCTAAAATAATTTGAGAACATTACCAATTGAGTTGCTTAATTTATCATTACATATTAATGAAAAGAAATAAAAGATCTCAGAGAGTAAACTTGGTGTCTGAGGAAGATATTCCACCTTTACCTGGTTTGGGCATACTTGAACGTTCACATGCAAAAATTCTAACGTTGAAAAGAACTTGAGATGTTAACTTGGTCTGTGTGAGTTTTGTTTTGCATGGTCTACTTACAAGCAATGTCAGCTCAGGCAAATGTTTTGACCGCTTGAAACCTTAATTTCCTCATCTGCACAATGGTGATAATGCTCTCTTGTTATCATTAGAACCTAGTGCAGTGAGGAGGAGGGACAGTGAAGGCAGGTTGAGAAGGAGCAGGTGTGAGGGCAGGAGAGGAAAGGCAGGTAGAGGGTAGTGGTGGAGAGGGAGGGAGGGTAGGAGGAGGAGGGGAGAGGAGAGTGGGGAGGGGCAGGAGGAGGTGGGGATGAAGAAGGAAATGGGAGTGGATATAGGAGGAAATAAGGGGAGAATGGGTGTGAGAGAGAAGCTGTGATGGATAAAGAAATACTGGGAACTGGGGTGGAGACAATGGCTGAGCAGGGAGGTGAATGTTCTCCCATTGCAGAGGGGCCTCCCTTCGCAATGTCATTTTCTTTCAGGGAGGAGCGTGATTCCCAGGCATCATGAAGAGAAGTAGATTTTGTTTCATTTTCCCAAAGTGACATATCACCATTTTGCTGACATCTGAACATATACGATGTTTTTTCTCAAAGCTTTCTCCCAGAGCAGCAGTTGTGAAATGGAGCATGTGGGGCTCTCCCTGTGCTCCTGTCCATGCAGCTCTGCTGGGTCTCAGGCCCGTGTCCTCCTCCAGCCCCACAAGGGCTCATCTCTTACTTCATCCACTGCCTATTGACAGAGTCGGGATTGCCTACCTATGGTCTTTCCTTACCAATGGGAAAAAGTCATATGTCTGTAGCTGAGTCTTTATTTTCAGTGTCTTCTCGACAGTCACGTCTGGTTCAGTGTTCCTCACTCCCCTGTCCTCGTTACCACAACCCTGGTGTTGTACATGCCGTCACTTAGATAAGATGTGAATGCTATTTTTTCTTTCTGTCCCCTCCTGTCATTAGACTCACAAAGGTAATGATTACTCTGCCATATATTATACCACAAGGTTAGCTAGTTTTGTCTGTTTAAATTTTATATAAATGTAATCCATAGGCCGCACTTTTTTGTGGCGTCTGGATCCTTTTGCTCAATATGTGTTTGTGAGGTACTTCCATGTTGTTGCTTATGTAGTAAGTAATATTGTTATTTTTTCTCTATTCTGTTGTGCCTGAAATATAACCATTTATTTATTCATTCTGTTGTACCTAGACATTTATTTTCAGGTTTTTGTTATTAAGAGAAATGTTATGAATGACCCAATACATATGGATTTTTGTGTGTCTCTATCTATCATCTATCTTCCTTTCATCTATTTATCTGTTATCTACCTGTTATCCATCCATTCTCTCTCTCATATGTGTTTGTATGTATATGTGTATACACACATACACATTCCTTTTGACTACTTACCTGAGAATATGATAGGTCATGAGTATGTGTTTGTTCAACATTAGTTTTATTGTCAACCAGTTTTCCAAAATCATACCATTCTGTACACTTAAACATTTGCTAAGAGGTAGAGCATATGTAAAGGGTTCTTGTCACACACACAAAACAATAATAAATAAAGTTGGCAGGAAGGAAATTTTGTAGGAGACAAATACATTTATGATATAGATTGTGGTGACTTAAAACTGTTTTAAAATATTCTTATTGAGATAGCATTGTTTTACAACACAATGTAAATTTTAAGAATTCAGGTCCACCTTTCATCACATATATACCACACCCGTCACCATCAAATTTCCAATAATCCATCATGACTGTGCATTGGATCCCCATCACCCTCATTCCCATCTCCCCCTTCCTTCTGGTTACTGTAATGCCAGCTCAGGTCACTAGGGAAGCTTGAGACCCCAATAAGGAAGACTTAAACAAGACAAGGGACTGTTGCTACAAGGAACTATTGCTACCACAAGACAAAAGACCATTGCTTTTCTCCTCCCTTCCTGACTTTAAAAATGCACCCCTTCACCCAGACGGTGTGAATTCACTGGCCTCCAACTTGAGACCCATGAACGTCACCCAGGAGTGCTTCCCTCCGCTTCCCTCAGCTTCCCCCAATAAAAGCCGCTTTGTGATGCTTTAGCCTACTTTCTCTTTTTAGTCTCATTGAAGACCTGGTTATAACCTGACATCTTGGTGTCGACACCTGTGGGAGGGGTTTGTGTCCACCCTGCACGCTTGGGCCCCCCTCTCTACCCTCTTACTCCAAGGCCTCTGCCTTCTGCTCTGGGAACCCCACTGGCTTGCCAGGTACTCCCTTCTATTCTCTGAGGTGAGTCAATATTTGTCATTAATGCCTCAGTCCTGTCCTGATCTGTCCTGATCTGGCCTCACAGCACATTTTTGGGTCTCCCGGTGTGACTCCATATCCTGGTGGGCTTGTTGGGGACCTACAACAGCCATGCCCCCTGTCCTGAATGTCCCCCATCAGATCTGGTGACGACCACTCCCACAGGGGATACCCCCTCTCCTGTAAGGCCAGGCTCTGGATTACAGGACACTGCGTCCCGCCTGTGCCTCCTGTCTGAGTCACAGAGGTTAAACTGACATGGGTTCTCAAAATTCTAAGACAGACCAGTCCACCCCTTTGGGCTGTTTGCTCGACTCCAGGGCCACCCTAAGGCTGCAGTCTTACATCAAGCGAGAACGCCTCATTTTCTGCTGTAATATGGTATGTCCTCAATATCAGTTGGACAACGGGTCTCACTGGCCTGAAAATGGCACCTTTGACTTGGGCATCCTCACCAACTTAAACAACTTCTGTCAGTGCACCGGCAAGTGGGAGGAGGTCCTGTATGTCCAAGCCTTCTTTTGCTTGTGCTCCCATCCCTCTCTCCTTAAAGCCTGTCACACCTTTCAAGTCTCTTAGCCCAGGACACTCCAACACCACACAATAAGGCACCGGAAGAAAAAGTCCCATAGAAGACCCTTCCTCTGCCTTCTCAGACCCTCCTGACTTGCTCACCCACTCTCCCTCGGCTCCCCTTCCTTACTTCGACCCTCCCCAACCCGACCAGCTGCCCAGTCCTGGCCCCACTCAGCCCTTGGCATCCCCTTGCTCCCCCAGTCCTCCTCTCTCCCCCTCAGTCATCACACCCAATCAAAGAACCCCCCTCTTCTCTGTCCTCTCCTTGAGGTAGCTGGGGCCAAAGAAGTTGTCAGCATTCATGTACGCCTCTCTCTGACTGACCTCTTCCAAATCAAAAAGCGTCTAGGTTCCTTTTCCAACGACCCAACTTGCTACACAAAAGAATTTCAATACCTTACCCAAGCTTACAACCTCACCTGGCATGATGTCTGTGTCATTGTCTCTTCTACACTCACCCGAGACGAACGCGACCATATTTTCAGGGCAGCCCATGACTGTGCAGATGAGGGTCACCTCACTGACCAGACCCTGCCACCAGGGGCCCAGGCCATCCCTCGACAAGCCCCTGACTGGGACCACCAAACTGACACTGAAGCCGGCCTAAGGGGGAGGGCTCACCGAGACCGATTTGTTGTCTGTATCCTCGCTGGCCTCCGGACCACCAGCCACAAAGCTGTTAATTTTGACAAACTGAGAGAAATTACCCAATTAGCTGATGAAAACGCCACTGCATCTCTTAGCCACCTCACTGAAGCTCTCCAACGCTTCACCTGACTAGACCCAGACTCTCCTGGCGGTGCCGCTGTTCTCACCACTCACTTTATTTCCCAATCCTCCCCTGACAGCCGTAAGAAATTAAAAAAGGTGGAAGATGGCTCTCAAACCCCGATCCGAGACCTTTTGAATATGGCCTTTAAAACTTTTTAATAATCGGGAGGATGAGGACAGGGCTGACCGGGCAGACCATAATCTCCAAAAAGCAGAACTCCAGGCTCAAGCCATTAGTTCCTCTATTATTGCTGCCTTGTGACCAGAAAACCTTACTCCTCCACCAATATGGTCCACCAGATGTGGGCACGGATCCAACGGCCTGCCACCTGGGCCATGCTTCAAATGTGGTCAAGATGACCACTGGTCCAAACACTGCCCCAACCCACGAGTCCTTCATGACATTGCACACTCTGTGAAGTTCCCGGGCACTGGAAATGTTGATTGTTCCTTGGCACCTCAACGCGGAGGAACAATCCTTCCTATGCTGGATAACTTGCCTCCGGCAATACTGGGTTTGAGGGCTGAAGAAGACTGACGAGGCCCGGCTACATCGACCCCCATCACCTAGGGTAACTCTCAAGGTAGCAGGTAAGTCCACCTCCTTTCTGGGCGACACAAGGACCTTCTCGGTCCTTCCCTCCTTTCCAGGACAAACCTTCCCTTCTCAGGTCTCAGTCACGGGAGTTGATGGATAACCCATTCAGCCTAGAATGACGGGTCCTATACACTGCCTTACTGACCAAAATCCCATATCCCACTCCTTTTTAATCATACATACCTGCCCTACTCCCCTCCTAGGGCGAGATCTGTTGTCCAAACTTGGCGCCACTCTCTCATGGTCCCTAACCTCCGGTCCTAATACCAACTTCCTCCTGCCCTTAATTCCTCTATCTGAGTCTACAACACTGGAACCCCCTTGCCTCCTGATCTAGTCCACCCCTCCATCTGGGACATGCCCATCCCCACCGCCTCTTCCCACCATACCCCTGTCCTCATTCAACTAAAAATCCTTCTCATTCCCTTCTCGCCCTCAGTTTCCAATCTCTGTCTCACACTGAAGAGGCTTTAAACTCATCCTCCTCTGACTCCTAGCCCAAGGTCTCCTTATCCTTATCAACCCCCCTTGTAACACACCTATCTTCCCCATCAAAAAACCTAATGGCACCTACCACCTTGTCCAAGATCTCTGTCTCATCAACGAGGCTGTTATCCTCATACACCCAGTATTTCCCAATCCCTATTCTCTTTTATCCCACATTCCACCTTCCACCACACATTGCTCAGTCTTAGACCTAAAAGATACATTCTTCACCATTCCCCTCGATCCCAAGTGTTACTTCCTATTTGCTTTTACATGGGAGGACCCTAACAATCACCTCTTGCCACCTCAATATTACCCCTAGCTGGTCCCTTAGTCCTAATTATTTTATTTTTTCTCCTAGCCCCCTGCTTTGTTCGCTTTATACAGACCCGCGTCTAAGAAATGACCTGAACTTTCAACCTTTACCCCTACACCAAAATTCCTGAGACCAACCTCTTACCCTAGCCTCTTGGTCTCTGATGCTTCCACTCTGCCCGCTATGCCAACAGGAAGTAGTAAGACGATCCACTCTGCCCCTGCTCCCATAGACCAAGAGGTTGGGATGTAAGGTGGGCTCAGGTCACTAGGGAAGCTTGAGACCCCAAAAGGGAAGACTTAAAACGAGACAAGGAACTGTTGCTACAAGGAACTGCTGCTACCACAAGGCAAGGGACCATTGCTGCAAGGAACTGTTGCTACCATAAGACAAGAAACCGTTGCTTGTCTCCTCCCCTCCTGGCTCTTTAAAAATGCACCCTTTCTTCCTGGATGGTGAGACTTCACTGGCCTCCATCTTCAGACCCGTGAAACTCACCGAGGAGCTCTTCCCCCAATAGAACCCGCTTTGCGATGCTTTAGCCTACCTTCTCTTTTTAGTCTAGCTGTGGACCTGGTTGTAACCTGACAGTTACCTCAATGCTGTTGTCAGAGTCCAAGGGTTAGTTTTATTTTTATTGCGTGTGTTCATTTGCTTTGTTTATTTATATTCCACATGTGAGTTGATCATTTGGTATTTGTTTTTCTCCTCCTGATTCATTTCAATTTTCATAATTCCCTGTAGCCCATCCATATTGCTAAAAAGGCAGTTTTATTTACTTATTTTTATAGCTGAGTAGTATTCACTTCTATATATATATATGCATATTATGGATATATATGGATATATATATAAATATATATACACCTACACACATTTATTGAATTATCCAACAATGGGAACTTAGGTTGTTTCTTCTTGACTATTGTAAACAGTGTTGCAATAAACATAAGGGTACATATATCTTTTTGAATTGCTTTTTTCATATACTTTCTATAAATTAAAAGTTTTGAATCATATGACAGTTATGCTAATTTATTTTAAAATATTTTATTATTTCTTTAATTTACATTGCTATATTCATTTTAGGATACGAAATCATATCTAAATCTGTAGTATTTCAATCCGCACAGAGTTTTAGTGCCATTACCTCCATCTTATTACCTCTCTTCTTCCCTCCAGTTCTCCACCTGCCTGATAACCACAGCCTTATAGCCTATGAACTTTGTTGGAGTGTATAACTTTTTATTTTCTTTATATTTCACATATGAATGAAACAATTCTGTACTTCTCTTTTTCTTTGTGGCTTATTTTGCTTAACTAGACTCCTTACAGTTCTATCCAGTTTGTTGGGTACAGTTCAGTCTTTTTTTTAGAATTTTGTAGAATTTCATTGCATATATATATATATATATATATATATATATATATATATCACAGATTCTTTATCCAATCATCTGTTGATGGGCATTAGGTTGTTTCTATGTCTTGGCTATTTTGAGCTGTATTGCCACCATGAACAAGGATATGTTTTCTGATTAGAGATTTTTATTCTCTGTATGTATGCCTAGAAGTGGGATTGCTCGATAGAATAGTAGATCCAGGGTTTTTTTTATGAATCTCCATTCTATTTTCCAAAAAGTTTGCACTAATTTTCATTCCCGCTGACAGTGTAGCAGGTTTCCTTTTTCTCTACAGCTTTCCAAGCTTGTTGTTTCTGGTCTTTTTATTAGAGGCCATTCTCACCGGTGTGAGGTTATATCTCATTGTGGTTTTTATTTGCATTTCTCTGATGATGAGTGATGTAGAACATTTTTTTCAGGAGTTTCAGGTGTTTTGTTGACATATATGTGTTCTTGGATATATTTTAGAGATCAAGCTCTTGTGTGATATATCTTGTGTGAATATCTTCTGTGAGTTGCCTTTTTGTTTTAATGCTTTTTCACTCTGCAGAAGCTTTTTAATTTAATATAGCTCAAGTTGTTTAATTTTGCTCTCTTTTCTTTTGCCAGTGGTATTCCTCCTCCAAAGACATCTTTATGGGTGATGTCATGGAGAATTTTTCTGATATTTTTCTCTATATATTTTATTATTTTGGATTTTATGTCCATCTCCTTGATTCATTTTCAGTTAATTTTTGTGTATGGTGATTGTAATTAATCTATTTTCACTTTTTTGCAGGTATGTTCAATTTTTCCACACTTTGCTGAATAGAATTTTCTTCCTCTGTTCTATGCTTCTGGCTCCTTTGTCATATAGTAACTGTCCATATAGGTATGGTTTAATTCATATGCTCTTAAATTTATACCACTGATTTGTGTGCCTGTTTTTGTTCTAATGCCAATATAGCTTTAATGATTACTGTTCTGTCATATAGCTTGAGATCAGGGAGTGTGATTCCTCTGATATTATTCTGTTTTTTCAGAATAACTTTGGCTGTTCCAGGTATTTTAGGGTTCTACACAAACCAGTATTTTTGCAATATCCTTAAAAACTTTCTAGAATATTGATGGGAATTGCATTCAATCTCTGTGTTGCTTTGGTTAAGATGACCATTTAACTAAGTTAATTCTTCAAATCCATGAACATCAAATTTTCTTCCATTTCTTTGTGTATTCTATTTATTTTGTTAACATCTTGCATTTTTGTTGTAGAGGCTTTCACCTCTTTTGCTAAATTTTTAACAAGGTTTTTGGTTTTTTATTTGGTGCCATTGTGAATGAAATTTATTTATTTTACTTAATTTATTTACACTGCTATATACATTTTAGAATATTGGAAAAGCACCTTTGAACCACTGGTTCCATCTCCTGAGAGAAGCCAAGCCCTGACAAGCCATTCACCTTTCTCCCAGGGAATGTGAAGAATTCCCAGGGAAGTCAAATCTAGAAATGCAGAACACTTCTCCAGCATCTCTTACAGAAATAGCCTCTCATCTTTTTCCTCTCTCCCTTAAGTTATGTGGGTTCTCCCATGTCTATCCAGGTGGTGTCTTATTTTCTCCACTTCAACATATGCCCAGTCAGGCCACCAGGGCAGGAGATGTTCTTCGCCTTCTCAGATTCACACAGCAGGCTGTAAATAAATGCCCACTGAACATGACAGTGTCAGGAATGTGTCCCATGACATTTCTTTAGGGATGCCCTGAGGTGTTAGTGGAGAGGGAAAGGTAGAGGGTAAAAGCTTTTGCTTTGGGAGAAATGTCAGAGCCAAGCACATGTGTGGGGCTCTTACAAAGTCGCAATGGAGTGTATGAGTGTATGTGTGTGTGTGTGTGATTATCCATGAAGGGGAGACACTCACTATTACAGCTTCAAACCTCTGAGTAGAGTTGAGGTTGGGGAGCATTGTGGGGTGGAGCTTGGTAGACATATTTGATGATTAGTTTTAATGTAGCAATTATTCTACACATTAAAATAACTTCCTATATATAGATTCTCCATTCCTTAGATATTTGTCAACACATCATGCCATCTACCAAATCACCAAGTGTTCTTCACCATTATCCAGTGGGCTCCACCACCATTTGCAGGGGTCCTTTCTCATTCTCTATTGGTAACCTCAGTACTGTTAGAAGTGTCCAAGGGTTAGTTATGTTTCATCTGTTGATTTTTTTGTCTATTTACATTCCACCTATGAGTGAAGTCATCTGGTATCTGTAGTTCTTCTTTTGATCTATTTGACTTAGCATAATCCCCTCTAGATCCATCCATGCTGATTGAAATGACAGGACTCATCTCTTCTAAGAACTGTGTAGTATTCCATTGTATATATGTACCACATTTTATTAATGCATTCATCTGATGTTGGGTATTTAGGTAATTTCCAGTTCTTAGCTATTGTGAATAGGGCTTCAATAAGCATAGGGATGCATACATCTCTGTGGATGGGTCTTTTTTTATCTGGCTAATACCTAGATGTAGAATGATGGAATTTCCATCTACAATTTTTGAGGAATCTCCAAATTGTTTTCCATAGGGGTTGCACCAATTCGTACTCCCACCAACAGCGCAAAAGTGTTCAGTTTTCTTCATATCCTTGTCAACATATGTTGTTTACAGACTTTTGCATAACACCCAGCTTTCAGGTGTAAGGTGATATCTCATTGTTGTTTTAATTTGCATTTCCCTGATAACCAGCCTTAGGAATAACTTTTTATGTGTTGGTTGGCCATCTACATATGTTCTTCAGAAAAGAGTCTCCAATTCCCCCTCCCATTTTTGATTGGATTGCCCATTTTTCTGTTGTTGTTTTATGTATATTTTAGATATTAAGACTGTGGGAGATAACAAATGCAAATATCTTCTCCCAGTTTGTAGGTTTTATTTTGGTTTTGATGTTTTCTTTATTGTGAAGAAGTTTGATGTAGTCCCAGTTGTTTATTTTTCTTTTTGCTTCTTTTGAGGGTGGAGTCCCCAAAGGCTTGTTTACAAATGATGTCATGTAAAGTCTTTCTTATGTTGTCTTCTAAAAACTTCATGGTTTCTGGTCTTACGGTCAAGTTTCTAACCCATTTTGAGTTAATTTTTTTGTGAACGGTGTTAGAGAGTGGTCTAGCTTCATTATTTTGCAGGTGACACCATTTTTTCCCCAAGTTTTCCCAACACCATTTGTTCAAGAGCCTTTCCTTTTCCCATTGAATGCTTTTGGCTCCTTTGTTGTAGATTAATTGACTGTATGTGAGTGGGTCAATTTCTCATGACTCATTTCTATTCCAATGATCCGTGCCTCTGTTATTCCAGTATCATATCATTTTGATCACAACTGTTTTATAATATAGTTCGCGTTCTGGAAGTGTGATCCCTCAGATTAGTTCACTTTTCTAATGATTGCTCTGGCTATTTGGGATGTGATTTTTCTGGTTTCTTTAGGTGGACCTGGATTGTGATGAACTTTTCTCTAGTACTGCTTTAGCTGAATTCCATAGATTCTGGTAACTTGTGTCTTCGTTTGCATTTGTCTCTAAGTATTTTTAAAGTCTCTCTTTGATATCTTCTTTTACTGAAGAATCAGTCAGGAGCATATTGTTTAGTTTCCAATTAATTTGGGATCATCCAGCTCTCTTTTTGTGTTTAATCTCTCATTTTGATTCATTGTGGTCAGAGAAGATACTTGGTGTGATCAGTCTTTGTAAATTTGTTGAGAGATGTTTTGAGTCCAAAGATATGATCTGTTCTTAAGAATGTTCCATGCATAGTTGAGAAGAAAGAGAAATCTGTAGTTGTTGGGTAAAGTGTTGTATAGTTCTATTAGACCTATTGTTTGAGGTGGTCATTTACAGCATCTATTACCATTTTAATTTTCTGCCTGGTTCCTGAGTGTATCCTTCCATAAAAAGTAAATAAAAAGAAAGAGAAAATGAAAAGAGAAGCAATACAATGGAAGCAAATATTTGCAGATAATATACAGAAATGGAACTGTATCCAAAATACAAAGGACTCATAACATTAATGAAAATTAAGAAATGGAAAAAAACATGAATAAGTATTTTCATCAAAGAGGATCTACAACTGACCAATAAATACAAGAAAAAATTCTGTTTTGTGTTCGCTTTCCTTCTTGAATTCAAAGGTTTATATCCACTGCCAAAACTGAGAATTTTTTCAGCCATCATTTCTGTATTTAAAATTTTCTTGCTCCACCTTTTTTCTTCTCTCCTGCACCTCCGGTGACACGGGTTTTAGATGAGATTTGTCATTGCAGTCTGATTAATCTCTGATTTTTATTAATTATTTTAGAGAGCATGGAAGACAGGTAGGTAGGAATGAAGGCAAAGAGCAGGAAGGCAGGGAGAGGGAAGAGGAAGGAGCATTTATTTATTAATTCATTCACACCTTCATTTTAATTGCTCTCCCTTCATCTGCCCCAGCTTGGGCTGTCTGTGGACCACACCCAAGGCACAGGTTTATCCCCTGAATCACCACCACAATACTATTCATGCTTATTTTCCCTTAGCTGTCCTGATTAATTTATTTTCATCTGTCTCTAAGTTCACCTACTCTTTGCACCACCTCTCCATTTTGCTATTAAAAGAATCCATTGAGTTTAAAATTTTGATTATTCTGTTTTTGAATTCTAAAATTTTGACTTGGTTTTATTTACATATTGTACTTCTTTGTGGAGACTGTTTTTCACTTGTTTCAAGAGTTTGTGCTTGCTTGTTGAAGCACTGTAAATACTTAAAAATACTTTTCTGCTTCAAATAGGTGTCATATAGTCCATCGAGTAGGTCATCTCGAGTATTAATATCTGTTGATTGTATTTTCTTATTCAACATGAGATGCTCCTGAATTTTGATATGACAAATGATTTCCTATTGTATCCTGCACATTTTGGGGATCATCTTATGAGACTCTGGGCTTTATTTGTGTCTTTTAACTGATATCCTCTGATATTGTGTCAGTGGGGGAAAGGCTGTTGTCTCATGACTGCCAGGCAGGGGTAGAAGTCCAGGGTTATCACATGGCCTCTGCTGACACTTCTGTGGGAGCACGTTGTTACTGCTCTGTGGTTGGGAGTGCAGGCTCCCCTCTAGGCCTCTGCTGACACACACTGGCAGGGAGAATGAAATGCACCTCGTTACTGCTCCATTTTTTTTCCAATGACTTTGTGATGGAGGAGGATTTGAACCAGCAGTCAGGCCTGAAAGTCCCAGCTTCCCACTTGACCTTCTCTGATGTCATTCCAATGAAGCAAGGGGACCTTGCAAAAGCTGGTATTGGAGCATGCCAGGACTCTCCACTTAGCCTTTGCTGGCAGGTTTTTCCCCTTGTGATGTTTGGTCGAGTATGGCAATTATTGTTGACAATTTTCTAGATCCTTTGGTTAGAGACTAGAGTGTGTGTGTCTGCTTGTGTGTGTATGCGTGTATGTGTGTATTTGTGTATGCATGATTATGTGTATGTGTGTGTGCCTGTGCATGTCTGTCTATGTGTGTACGTATTGCAGTTTCCTGGATCTAACATCTCCAGCACCCAGTCTATGTACATGAGACAAAAAGACATCAGGAACTTACATCATGTTTTTGGTTTTCCAGTCAGTCTCCCTTCTCTCCACCTTTCAATTTTCTTATGTTTTCTCTATAAATATCATTCAGATGTACTTGGTAGGAGCAATCAGAAGTGTTTCTGCTCCATCTTGTCCTGCACCAGCAACCAATTGGACAAGTCCTCAAAATATTCAACATATATTTCCCATATGGCCCAGCATTCCATTTCTAGGTATCTACCCAAGGCAAATGAAAACATGTCCACATAAAATACATGCACATAAATATTCAAGTATTAGTCACCATTTTCATAAAGTGAATTACAAACCAAATATCTATCAGTTGGTAAATGGATAAACAAAATGTGGTATATTCATACAATGGGATACTAGTCAACAATAAAAAGTAATGGAATAGTGATACGTGCTATAATATCAATTCACCTTAAAACATTATATTATGTGATGGAAAGAGACTCATGATACCACATAGTGTATGATTGAATTTATATGAAATGTTTAAAATTGGCAAATCTATAGACACAGATGATTTTTGATTGCCTGGCACTGAGAATGGAATATAACCTATTCTAATAAGCATGAGGTTTATTTTTGGGGTGATGAGACTATTCTCAAGTTGGAATATGATGATAGTTTCAATATTCTGTAAATATGTCAAAAGCATGAATTGTACACTTCAAATGTTTGAATATTTTGACATTTAAATTGCACCGCCACAGGTTGGTTTCATAAAAAGAGAATGAGAGGAAGTGGAGACATGTTATGCTGCAAACTTTCACAAAGAATTTTTCCAGTAAGAGTTGCAGAGAAAAGAGGTACAGCAGGAGAGCATATGGAGTCAAGGGAAAATTTAATCTTACTATTATAGAAAATTTCAATAAGCATAAGTTGGAAATTCTTATGCACCCATTATCCAGAGACAGCAATGATTTAAATGGATCATTCTGGTTCCATCACTACTCCAACACTCCACTCAATCATTTTTGAGCAAATGTTAGATACTACATACTTTCTATAATAAATATTTTAGCATTTCTAAAATATAAGGGCTCTTATAATGTAAATATAATGTTATTATCTTATCTAAAAATTCACAATAATTTCTGAATATCCTCAAATGTGTTCAATGTTCAAATTTCCCAAATTGGCTAATGAAATATATGGAATTTGTTTTGTTTGAATCAGAATCAAATCAAGATCCACTCATTATATTTGGCTGATATATCACCTAAGCCTCTCTCTTCTCATTTTAAATGAAATTTATGGAAATAGTGAGAGGACAGTACAGTGCTCCCATGAACCCTTCACCCAGTGTTTTCTGTTATGAATATTTTAGGTGTGTCTACTACTTTTGTTTTATATATTCAATACAGGAAGTCATACAGGAAGGCATGAAGGAAGTATTTTAATTATTTAGCTGTTCTTCTCAGTTGTGCCTGGTCCCTCCACCAACCACCCCCACCCACAGGGCCTCAAACCCAGTCCTTGGGCTGTGTCACAGTCATGGACTTAACACCTGAGCCACTAGGACGTGTCTGTTATAATTATTAGCAAACTGCTGTTGATAAATTATCATTAAAGACCACACTTTCTTTGGACTTAATTTTTGCCCAATGTCCTTTAGTTGTACTAGGATCTCATAAAATGTCACATTACATGTGTTTCTCATGTAAACTTGGGCCCTTCTGGTTGTTACAGTTTCTCATATTTCTTGTTTTTGATGACCTGGATGATTTGAGGAGTGCTCATCAGGTATTTTGTATAGTTCTCTTCTTTTGAAATTTGTTAGGTATTTTTCTCATTAGGTGCTAAAGGCTGTTCTAATCTCTCTATTTTTCCTTCTTCTTGGCATTTATCTGCTGAAGAAACGACTTTTTTCCTACAAAATTTTCTACATTGCTAAATTTAACCATGCTCCTCTGCCTTGTTATGTCCTCTGTAAGCTGGTATTTAGATTCGAAGACTTCATATGATTCAGGATCTATTTTTTGGCAAGGATACATAATAGATAGTGCAGTGCTGTGTTTTTCCATCATGAGGCATAGAATTCGAGTTGGCAGACATGATGAGAATTGTCTAGAGCCGGTATTAGGATTTGTAAAATGGTGATATTTGAATTATATCATTCTGTATTTATTTCATTTTTAGGAGAAACTATGTCTCATCTACTGTTTCATTATAAATTATGTAAGAGAGGCAGATGAATACCTTTCTTGACTGTTTTATTTACCAGTTTTCAGAACAACTTTATTCTCCAGAATCCTCCAATGATAGTGGATGAATTTTTAATGAGTTTAACCATAAATAAACACATTTTAGTTTTTATAATCCCTTGCAGTGATTAACTAGTACTCAATTTGTCTAATATTTAGCCAGTGTGAGACTCAACCTGACATGACCCTAACATCTCAACATTTAGAAAAGTTTGATATTTTTATTCTGGCCTATAAAAATATCCTTAATAGTAAGTATGGATACAGTGACATAGGTCTGCCTATGAAGAACTTTCCTTTACTGTATTGTTTTCCTTCACAATCACCTTAGGATCACAGGGGGTAGTGATTCAATGCCAAATCACTTTTTCAGTAACTTTGATTTTACAGATTAAAATAAACAAATATGTATAGTTTCCCAATTTCCCAAATGTGTACACTTTCCCAATTATTAAGATATATGTCAACACACCCTGCCATTCCACAACTCATCAAATGCTCTTCACCACTGTCCAGTGGTCTCCACTACTGTTTGTCCCTCCCCCATCCCATTCTCTTGATAACCTAAGTTCTATTGCAAATGTGCAAGTGTTGGTTTTGTTACATCTGTTTCTTCATTTTTTATATTCACATTCCACCTATGAGTGAGATCATCTGGCATCTAACTTTCATCTTTTGGCTTATTTTACTTAGCAAATTTGCTCTAATTCCTGCCATGTTGATTGGAATGACAGGATTTCATTTCTTCTAATAGCTGTGTAGTATTCCATTGTGTATATACCACGTGTTGTCTGCTAATTAGTGTTTTTGTATCATTTGGGTAGACACCCAGAAGTAGGATGTCAGGATCATATGAAATTTCCTTATTGAGCTTTTTGAGGAATCCCCATAGTGTTTTCCATAGTGGTTGCACCAATGTGCACTCCTACCGATAGTGGGAAAGTGTTCCCTTTTCTCCACATCCTCACCAACATTTGTTGTTTCCAGACTTTTGGATAATAGCCAGTGTCTCAGGTGTAAGATGAGGTGTAACATCTCATTGTATTGATTTGTATTTGCTGATAGCCAGGTAGTAGGAGAATCTTTTCATGTGCCTGTTGGCCACCTGTATACCCTCTTCAGAAAAGTGTCTCTCCAATTCCTCTTCCCAGTTTTGATTGTATTGCTTGTTACTGAGTTTTGAGTTCTTTGTATATTTAGGATATTAGCTCTTGTCAGAAATATAATTTCTTTTTCTTTTACTACACACTGCCAAATTTCTGAATCAGTATCTTAGTGTCCCAGTTTTCTCATTTATAAATAAAATTCATTTACCATCAATTTTTTGGAGGGAACATATTTTTCTTCTGTTTAGGAAGGACTTCTGCATACCTTGCCCCCACAGTCTGATCATAATGCAATAGAATCCATAAGGAAAAGATATCATAGTTGGTTTCCCTTATTGTTGAAGGAGTAACCTGACCCAGATTCACTCATAATTTTTGCCAAATGATTTTAAGCTTGCTGCTGACAAGAGAGACCATGGGCAGGAACAGGGTGAAACAAACCTATCTCTGCAATAGACCCTGATGATCTTTTTTTTGATGATCTCATTGTCATAAGGGTCATTAGTACATATAATAATACATGAAACTTTTTAGTGAAAATGGTATTGAGGAGATTTCATTTAGGTGCTGGGGGAGGTTTCAAATTATTTTTTTTTTGAGATAGGAAGTATAACATGTTTACTTGCTGGGTGTGATAACTGCAGAAGAAGTGTTGTAGGAGAAGAATGTCCATGAACAAGTGAAAGTGGGTCAAGTGCCAAAGCAAAAGATTTGATTATTAGCTGAAAGTGAAGAGTAGGGAGAGTATGTCATGAAATAGAAAATGGGAAAATATTGCCTTGAGCATTTGTGAGTGAGTGACCAGGAAAGTGAAGAGTACTTCTCATGATTTGTAATTATAAACATCCTATGAGCATGCTTGAATATTTTGTGCAATCACTCCAACTTCTTGGATGCAGGTATTAAGGAGGAGGTAAGTAGGCTGTAGTCAGAACTAGGCTTTCCCCAGTCTGGTATAATGGAGGCAGTGCAGGAAATAGAGTTGGGCATGAAAAGTAACTATTATAGCAATGAGTCATGCCATCTAAAAGAGGTAAGTTTGGACAAGTGCAGAATGTATTATCACTAGTATTAAAAGGGTTGGAGGTCTCAGAATCAGGAAATTTATTGATGTGCAGGGCTGTTGAGAGACTGACTTGCAAGACAGGAAGTGTGGAACACAGTGCAAGATACTAATAATTGAGATTTTGGATACTGTGGGTCCAGATTAACATCTGACTATGTATTGGGTGACTGCAGAACAGGAAAAACAGATCATTGGAGATGAGAATATTAAAGATCAAAGTGAGGAAATGTCAAGGTATTAGGGGATTGTATTTGTTGTTAGAAAAGCCACCAAGAATGATGATAAGAGTGGGACGAAGAGCTGCCTTCACTGGCCTCTGATCTCTCCCACCTCCATGTGCACCTGGATCCCCCTCACTTGTCACAACGACCCAGGTTGCTACAGGTGTCATGTCTCTATGTGAGGGTCATAGTGCGGCAGAGACAGGAGGTGGGTAACCTGGAAAGGTGCTCCTGTAGAGACAGGTCAGGATAGGATTATCTTATTAGCTCCTCTCCCATTCCCTTTGCCCTTTGCCTGTTACTCACTGTTGCTCGTGCTCCCTCTGTCTCACTTTGCCTGCCTTTGATTATGATGAGGGAGACTGACCTCTGGATGTATCACTAGGAGGGGCAGATGGTTGAGCAGGGACTTGCCAGTGGCTTCTCACATCGTTTGTTGAACCAGCGGCACGTGAGGAGGAAGGACAGGGGACAGGATGTTTCTCCTGAGTCCCTCCCTGTCAGAGCCTCGGTGCCTCTTCCCCTTGTGCCTTCCCATCTGGGTCGCGGTTAAGACCTTCTGTTTCAGGTCCCTGCAGTGCTCGTGCACAGCCCACCCCACACAGAGCCCGTTCCTTATGGGTCAGCAGTGGGGCCTTGTCAGGGGGTCCTGCTTCCTCCCAGAACCCTCCATCTCCTCTTGTACTTGGTCCCTCACAGGCTCAGCAGGGCTGGGTTCCCATGTTGTTGGGGACATTCTCTTCTCACTGGGATGAGCTCTTTTTCAGCAGAAACTGTGGGGTAGTCTCAGCCTAATTTTCATCCTCACAATCAGTCTTTAACCTTACCTTTGAACCTCTGGTTCAATCTAATCAGAGAAGTTTGGTGCTGACAAGCCAATCAGATTCCTCCCAGGAAACCTGGGAGGATCCCCAGGGAGTCACAGCTAGAAATGCAGGGTGCAGGGAACTTCTCCAGCATCTCTGCCAGGAACAGCCTCTCCCTTTTTCTTCTTCTCCTCCCTTAGGTTGTGCAGGTTCTCTTATTTCTGTCCACGTGGTTTCTGATTTACTCCCTGCCTCCCTTCAGCCTGTCTCTGGTCAGTCGACCAGATTGCGAGGCTCCCCAGGATGGGAGACACTCTGTCTTCTCAAATGCACACAGCTGACTGTCAATAAAAAGTCACCAAAGGCAAGAGTGTCAGGAATGTGTCCTATGTCCTTTCTCCAGAATCACCCTGAGAGGGAGACAGGTGGAGCAGGTGCAGAAAAGCTTTGGTTTAAGGGAAATGTCAGAGCCAAGGGCAATCATGGGGATCTTGCAAAATCAGCATGAATTTCTGTGGGGGGGGGTGCGTGTGTGTGTGTGTGTGTGTGTGTGTGTGTGTGTGTGTGTAATTACACAGCCATGAAAGGGAAGATGCCTCTCAGCCTCAGGCCTCGGGAGAGGTGAGCTAGGGGAGCAATGTGGGATGGCCCCATCTTGAGGCTTGGTTGTCTGATTTGCTGATTGTCCCAACACTTCCTTGAGGAAATGTATCTGTTGCTAAAAATGAATACAAATAAGAGCTAAGTCTTCAGAAAGTGAGTAAGTATGTAAATAAGTCCCCACCCAGCACATTCTCTGGTGCCCCTGTTCTCAGCAGCCCCCTCAGCCAGCAGGGTCTCCATACCTGATTCAGTCACCACAGGTTCCTTTTGCTGTTATTTCACCTCTCATACCTGGAATCCTGCTGTTTGGTCTCTTGTGTCCGGTCGCTGTGCTCCATCCACGTGTCGTCCTGTGCACTGTCCATCCTCTGTGTCCTGCGGGGAAGCACTGTCATCACCCTGCTGTCCACCAGGGAGCGGCAGAGACTGACTGAACCTGGACCAACAGGGTGACTTCTCTGGTCCCAGCAGCTCCCCCATCTCTGGGCCTCCAGGCAGATGCTGCAGGGGGTCCTGCTTCCCTCTGAGACCTGTGCTTGGAGAGACTCTGGAGCGGGGTCTGGAGCAACAGTCTCCAAATACTTCTGATCACCTGCACCTTTCAGTAATGCATTTTGAATTCGTGCCTAATAATCTGCACAGATTATAAAATCAAATGGTTATAAAAGCAAACATAAATAGCACATTGAAAGAGAAAGATGGAAGCTTTTGTAATATAAGTTCTAATATATTTCTTGTTTCTCTACTTTTCCATAGACGTCCATGGGACACTGTAGATGGTGCCCTTAATCTGGTGGCCTTGGTTTAGAGCTCACTGTGCTCTGTGGAGCAGATCTGGCTCCTTTCAGGTTCTCCCATGAACCCTGTTTCCCTGGGAAGAGCCCTTCATGTTGTTGAGACTGTTTCAGCTGTAAAATGAGGTAAGTAAGGCGACCTCAGAGGATCACAGTAAAACATTCACTGAAATAAAGTCTGTATATTCAGTGTACAGTGGTGCTTGTGGATTTGGTGACGGTGCTTACAGAGCAGGACCCAGCCTCTGCCTCAGCCCACAGCTCACCTGTGGGGACAGAGAGGAGCAGGTGTCCAGACTGAGCCTCAGCCTCTCAGGGTCAGTTAGGGTCTCTCCCACCTCTGCTGTGTGGGCTTCTCTCCTCTGAGTCTCTCAGGGACAGAGGCCAATGTGCCAGGCCCCCAGGTCATTTGTGGGCCCTCAGATCTCCCACCAGGACTTGTTTTGATTAAGTATTGACCTGACTTGGGAGTTGGGAGAGGAGTACATTCTTCCAGGTCACACTGGTCCCCATCTGGCAGCACTGCACTCATTCCCTGACATCGTGATGACAGGAGCGTGCTGGAGACACTCTAGGAAGATATGTGGCCTTTCTGGTGTCCTAGATGCAGACACACCAGGGATGATGGTTTGGGGAACTCTACTCTTCCTTTTTTTTCTTCTTTCTTCTTTCTTTCTCTCCTCCATTTCCCCCCTACTTTGCATGTTGCTTTTTTTCTGATGCCATATTTACCTCTCTCTGCTTCCTTTCCATTTAATTTCTTACTTAACTTTGCTTGTTAATTAGTGGATTACATTTCTTTCATTTTATATTCCCCCCGACTCCCGCGTTTCACTCTTTGCACCTATGTGTCAGGGTCTTACTAGGAGTGATTTCTCCTCACCTCCCCTGGAAACTGAGACTTTGGAAAGAATGGTCTGTCCCCTTGAGGCTTGCGGGGCAGCTGATGACATCTGCATGGACTGGGGAGGCACTGAATGAGTATATGACACAGGAAGTTTCACCAAAAGGGAATTGGTTGGATGTTTTTGACTTAGTTTAGTTTTTGTTACTAAAAAATATCCTTGCAGCATGGACCTTTGAGGAGGCGGTAACTAAGTAGAAAGTGTTTAGGTATATCCAGATGTCTGTGTTTGCCTGGAATTTTAATCTCTTCTGAGAAAAATCAAATATTTACATCCATCAGTGTGCTAGTCAGTCCCTGTTCTAGGAAGACACATATAACAAGTTCTTCCAAGTACATGAATGTGAGCACAGGCTGAGGGGTTTGTTAGGTGTGTGGTTGTGCAGCTGAGAGAATCTGTTCCTCCTCTGTAGAAGGTACTGAGGAATCAAATGGTAGAAACCTGGTCAGAGAGACACTCACCAACTCACTCATGTGAAAGCTGCAGCATTGAACAAGGGTGAGCGAGCAAATCAAGTTGACTGAAGTAATTTTTTCAGCCTGGTGATCTCATAATCAGTGACAGAGTGTTGTTTGGGGTCATTTGAAAGTGGATGAGAAGATGGAGGAGCTGCTGTGTCAACCAGGGGCCGACGAGTCAGAGGTGACAGTTGTCAAGCTTCTCACTGGACAGCAGAGGTTTCTGAGCTTGGACGAGGCTGAGTGTCCACTGTGCTGCTGAGATGATGCTCTGCACTGAGCTCTCTGCTCCCTGAGTGTTCACGATGCTCTGAGCACACAGGCAGGACCAGCGCCTCTCACAGGTCACAGATGCTGCGCAGATGCACACACGTCCGGCGTCACAGAGAGCAGGGTGTCTGTCAGTAGACCCACAAGTGTGTGTGTGGTGTGCATGCTGGGGACGGGGTCAGTGTTGTCCCCTCATGAGGTCACTTCAGGTGAGACCTGGACAGTGAGGACCTGGGGGAGGAGAGACAGCAGGAGCATCCTGTGCCGTGGGAAGACCTGAGGGGGAAAGTCTGTACCTGGAGGAGCTCACCTGAGCCAGTGAGCAAGCACCTGGGGAGCAGGAGGATGAGGTCACAGGGGAGCCAGAGGCCAGGGAGACAGGAGAAGAGGTGTAAGCAGAGGATCTAAGGGTCATGACCTTGAAGAAATGAGATGTAGGAGATGAGGCTGGGGGTGGAGTGGGGAGACCCATGAGGAGTTCACTGTCAGACCAGGTGAGACATAAATGAGTCTGTGAGGCACATGTTTTGGCCATGGGTAGAGGATTTGAGACGATCTTGAACTTTCTGGAGCTTGGAAGTAGACTGGGTGGAGGAGCAGAGTGTCACCGATGACCCTCACATTTCTGGCAGACACAACTGGGTCATCCCAGGTGTCCTTTCCTGAGAACGAGAAGCCATAAGGAGTGTGGGGCTGGAGAGGAAACTACCTCTTCATGAATTTTCTTGGAGACAGAGAATCAGCCTTTTCTGGTGGCCCTGGGGCCTGGGGGAAGAGTCTGCGTGACTGTGCCACAGACCCCGGAGATTTTAAGATACTGAGGAGATGCAGGCCTTGTCCCTTCACCTGGGTGGCACCGGATCCTGGGACTCTCCCCGGAAGCTCCTGATGCTGGTGACGAACCCCTAGTTTATATCTCTTTGGAGCTCTAGGGTCACCTGTTATTGCAGAAAAGAGAAGCAGCCTCGTTGGGGGCTCTGGTCCTGGGTGATCACAGCTGACATGGGGCTCCAGACGGGCGGCTCTTCCCTGTGCCACAAACAGTTCCCATGACCAGCTTCATGACAAACCAGTCTGGAGTGACGGTTGTTCAACACCCAGATCCAGAGTGTCCCCTCCCCCTGCAGGTGGTGTCAGTGCACCAGTCCCCACCTCTGTTAACTGCTCTTCTCATGCTGTTTCCTTCCTGATAACTGGTGCTCTGTCCAGAGTGCAGGGCAGAGTCTGCTGGGACTGCTTAGTGCAGACTTACACTTTCACTAGTGGAGGAGGCAGAGCAGGGTGACTCTTCTGTGTGGGAGCCTGGCCTGGTCTCTGCAGACCCCTGTCACCTGTGCAGACCCTGCTTCTCACTCCTGGAGCCCCTGCCCCAGACAGGAGGGGCCCTAAGCTCCCAGTGTGAACCCAGAAGCAGGGTTTGGGCTTCTGATCAGCTTCCTGCAGGTGCCAACTCTGAGGGCGGACTCGGGAGCTACCTGAGTCCTAAACCTTCTCTGGTTGCTGGTGTCAGCAATGCTCTAGATGTTCCCAGCTCTCAGCAGGTATGTTAGCTATGAAGCCATCTTTGGGCCAAGAAGGGAAAGTGGAGCAGCTGCCTGAGGAGGCTGAGGGTGTGGGGGCCGGAGGAGGCGCTGGGCACAGTGTGGTGTCAGGAGCCCAGAGCAGCTCACTGAGGGCTCGCTGTCCTCGGTTATTGTCGTGATGCACCTGTAACTCTTCCTGCATGAGGCCCCATATCATTAAATTCAGCTGCTCTGCAAATATGTATTCCCCTAATTTTCTTTACAGCCTTGGGGGTATAATGATATTATCCCCATTTTCAAAATCAGGAAATCAAGATGGAGAAGGTCAACTAACCTGACCCAGGTGGTCACACAGAGTTGCTGTGCCTGGAGAAGAACCGAGCAGACAGTCCCACAGTCTGTCCTCCCAGGACTGGAGCCTCCCGGAGTCTCCACACAGGCGGTTTGTGGGTGTTTTCTCTCAGCAGGACTCATTTCATCTCTTCTGCTGATTTCTCTCCACGGGGCACTTTACTTCAAGGTATAAATCTCCCTTTAAGGCACAAATGATGAGGTTCCTCATCAGTGGGGAGTTGACTAGTTGCCGACTGCGTGCAGGACTGTGGTCTAGTTCTTGGTGGAAAAACGCTGAGATGGGACTGAAATTCAGGTGAAAGACAAGAAATCAGAGCAGGACAGGGTGCCTTGTCAGAAACTGTCCCTTGAGGAGGACAGACTTGTCTGACTCCTCTCAGTGACACCCTGCTCACAGTTAGAACCACATCAGGAGCTGCCTGTTCTTCCTGGGAGGGGCCTGAGTCTGTCCCTCTGCCTGGTGTCACCAGGGGTATGTGACAGTGGAGAGAGGAGGATGGTTTCCACCTGGACCCCAGCTGCTGAGAATGGAAGGATGGTTTTCTGGGCAGATGGGGCTGCTCTGTGGGTGCCTCTGTGTTGGGAGGTAAGAGAGGTGTTTTCTCAAGAAACACGTTTTTCTCTGACACCACAGAAGCTTCAAAGGGATGGAAGGAGCCACTTTAGTCCTTTCTTGTGTCCTGGTTGTGTTGTCTCCCAACCCTAAACATAATCAGTCACAGTAATGGTCTTACTCCTGTGTGTGTGTGTGTGTGTATGTGTGTGTGTGTTTCTCCAGCCCTGAACCCAGCTCTCCCCTCTGACACCCAGAGCTCCAGGCTGCCCTGCTCCTCTCCTGGGTCCTCACTCCTCCTGTCCTTTCTCCCCCAGCCCCGAGGACATGGAGCGCTACCCCTGCTGCTCCGTGCTCTGCTGTCTCACTGTCCTGCTGCTGCTCCTCCAGCTGCCCACTGCGGGGCGCACAGGTGAGTGTGTCCCCTCAGCCTCTCCCACAGTCTTTCTTGTGTCGTGGAGGCCCCAGGACTGCTCTTTGCCAGCAATGGGTGGTTATTTGTGACCCTCCAAACATTATGATGCTCCTCAACCACTGATTGCAATTTGTCATAAGAGGAGTTTTATACATAAAATGTTACAAGGACTTCACAATTGTCCAATGAGGCATTTATGATGAATTAAAAAGTCAAATATCAAAAAATGTGAATAGACTATTCCATTCATTTTTTTTGTTTTCCTGCTATATTGAGTATCCGAAGTGATTATTCATTAATTCACTTATTTCCTCATGTATTTATGGGGTGTCCAGTACTTGCTGGTTTCTCTGTACAGATTCCCTATCTGCACAAAGCTTACATCCTAGCAGGAGACAATGCACAGCAAACACAACAAATGAACACAATCTGCAGCCTGTGGGGAAAGTGAGCAGGGACGCTGCAGCAGGTGGAAGAGTCAGGTTGTGGGAGTGGCAGTGGGTGGACGGTGTTCAACAGGCCGTCAGTGAGACGGGAACAGACACCTGGACGAGGTGGGTGTGAGCCTGTGAGCATTCCCGTAGAGTGATGGACCAGGTGAAGCCGCCAGAATGCTGTATGTTCAAGCACGGAGGAATCAGGTGCTGTCCTGAGCAGAATGAATGGGAGGGTGAAGCAGGAGTTGGGTCAGAGCGGTACTGGTTGTTCTCCCTGCTGGACCTATGGACCATTTGGGGTCATTATGAGACTCTGAGCAGAACAGGGACAGAGTTTAGCTTATAGGTGAAAAGGTCACGTAGGGGGAGGTGGGGAGGAGACAGACATGGAGACAGTCTGTTCTCTGATGAGAGATGATGGTGTCTCAAGTCAAGGTCCAACAACACCGGTGGGAAATCACTGCAGGTCCTTTGTGTTCATCCTGAGATGAGTCAGGCCACAGCCCATCTACCAGGCCTCAGAAGGCCAAGGTCTTTAAAGGGCAGCCGACTGGTGAAACTCCCTCCTTAACAAACTCTGATTTGGGCTCCAGTGAGCGATGGGAGTGAAGGAAAGCTTTAATCAAAATGTCATCTGGCTCTACTTCCAGTGTACACAGAATTCAACAATGGGGAAAGACATCGCACATATAATAAAGTTAGGGATGACAGTGGGACGTTACTGGTGTGTCAGATGCTCAGTTTTACCTGGACACCAGTGTTCTTTTTAGTCAGTTTTCACTCCTGTTCTAAGACACCCAAGGTTACAGGTGTGGTTCTCAAAGTGTGGACCCTGGAACATCAGTGTTATCCCTAGGAACCCCTTTGACATGAAAGTTCTTTGGCCCACCCCAGACTTACTCACATGTCTCTGGGCCTGAGGTCCTGGTGACTCTGCAGGCTGAAAGTTGACAATGAGAGTGACCTCTGACGGGGCCTGAGGCAGGAGTATGGACTGATGAGGGGAGCCCTTTTGATATAATTTATGTGCCACAAAATTGTGGTTGGAAGATCTTTCCCAAATTCAAAGTGGTCACAGTTCATTCCTTCAAGTTGGGGCTCGTCTCGCTTGTGCTCAGTCTGCCTGGAGTTCCCTCTAAAGGGTTGTTTCCCCATCACTGACCTGCATGTTCTCACACCTTCTGTTTGTTCACAGAAAATGTCTTAGTGATTGGACCTTCGGACCCAATTGTGGCATTGCTGGGCGAGGATATCACGCTGTCCTGTTCCCTGCACCCACCCATGAGTGCAGAAAACATGGAACTAAGATGGTACCGCTCCACGTTCTCAGAAGCCGTGTTCATCTATCGAGACCAGCGGGAGCAGAAGGAGGGGCAGATGGCCCAGTACACAGGGCGGACCTCACTGGAGAGGGACCTCCTTGCTGAGGGGACGGCTGCTGTGACCATCCACAAGGTCCAGGCTTCTGACGACGGGATGTACACCTGCTTCTTCAGCAGTGGAGAGTTCTATGAGGAGGCCCGTTTGCAGCTGAAGGTGGCAGGTTGATGATGTGTGTTATATCTCAGTGTCCTGGAGTGTGGGAGTTAAGAGAAACATACAGACCATGTAATTCTGCCCCAGTTTATCCGTGAGGAAGGAAAGTCATTAATCTCTTGACTGATAAATGAAAACATGCAGAATCATTACTGTGTCGCTGACTCCACTCTAAGAGTTCTGGACATGTTATTTAACAGAACAACAGTGTCCTCTTTGTAAGTTTATGTTCTCATGTGGAGCCTCCCTCTGTGGCTCAGCAGCTACAAAAGGATATAAAAGCTGTGGACCCGGATTCTGCACCTGAGTCCTGAGGTTGGTGTGTGTTTGGGGGCAAAATACATATTCTCAAGTAGGAGAACAATTTTAATAAATAATAAAATTCTAGATGATGCTAAAGTGTGAAAAATGTGAGGACAAGAAACCTTGAAAAGGGGCATGTAGTCAGTATTATGGCTGTGATGAAGGATGGGTCACATTATTACACAGGGGCTTTGGTTGGTCCTTAAATGAGATGATGTAACTGAGTGATCACTTGAAGGACTGAGGGATTTAGTTAAGTGCTTATCTGGGTTCTCTCTATTTTTTAGTTTTATTGAGAAATAATTGCATTAATCACTCTATGTATTTAAGGCATATAGCATGATGGTTTGATTTACATGTGAAATTATTTCCAGTATGCTCAGTTAACAGCTATTTTCTCATATAGATAAAATAAGTAGAAATGTGAAAATAAAAGAGAAAACAAAAAATATTTACTGCCCGTGGTGAGGACTCTTTATGATCTACTCTCTGTCAACTTTCCTGATGTCACACTGCAGTGTGGACTTTGTCACCATCTGCACATGTAGGGAGTGTGTGTCTGTGTGGAGAGACCGACCACCATGAATGACCAGGGCGAGTGTGTGTCCAGCACGTTCTGAGCACACACGGGGGGGTCTTCTGTTTGGTGGTTGAGTGAGAAGGTCATGTGTTAGAAGTGACAATAGTGAAGTGATGTTGTGGGGACAGCGTGTGTCCAGGGTCATCATGCAAACCCTGTCGGAAGCAGACACTTGAGCTGTTACTTCAGTTACTAGAAAAGTTTCCGCAGAGCCTTCCAGGCCAGAAGCAGAAAAGACAGGGGGCTCATCCATCATGTGACTGTGGTAAATAGCTGTTAAATCTTGATATTGGAGTATGTGGGCTTTGAGGGACATGGGTGTTGAAAACTGTGGGAGAAGCAGAAGGAAGAGGGTTGGGAAGTGAGCAGTCCCCAGTGAGAGCTTTGTATGAAGGTTACAGAGTCTGGATGTGGAGTTGATGAGAAGTTCAAGCAGAACTGTGCTGGAAGCACCACTCTGACGGCAGAGGGAGGGGAGCGGGTCTGCAGGCGGGGATGCAGCAGTGGGTGCAGAGGATGACTGCTGGCCTCACACAGGACCCTGGAGGGGAGAGAAGGGTCAGGTGTCAGAGAGGTTAGAAGATGGAAACAGCTTTGTGAATAGGTTTGGGGTCACAGAGAGCTGGAGATGAGAGAGGAGACTGAAGAGGCTCCCAGGATCACATTCTGGGTCATAGCTCACCTGTTCCCTGTGTTTCCTTTCAGACAGGAGGGAGGGAGGCTGCTTACCTGGATGGCGAGTGAGGTTGAAGGTGTCCTTTCCTGCTCATTGTTAGTAGTCGGGTGTTAATAATTGTGTGTCAGTTACCTCTACCCATAATTATATTGTGTAAAGTCACAAAAGAAATCTCAGTGACTTGCAATAATGAACAATTTATTTGATTTAAAAGAAAGAGAAGTTCAGTTCACATGACTAGAATGGCAAATTTCTGATCTTGCTCATGTGTGTTTGTCAGATATGGGCTTGGCTCGCCTAGTTTACATGGATGGATGTTACTGGCTGATGTGAGACACCTATTTTTGTTTGACCTACGCAATTATTTGCTTGGTTTCTATATATACCACATATGAGTGATATCACAGATTGTCTTTCTGCTTCTGACATAAGTAAGCATACTTCTTTTAGGACTCCTTTCTGCAAGTTAGTGTTCTTATGTTAAGAACAAGATTTTTTAAATCTCTCTTCTGTTTCCACGAACTACAAGCATGGCAGGGAGAGGTGCCACTACCCTCTGTGTCCCCTATGGGTCCCCTGCTCCTTCCTCTGTACCTATAATAGGGTTGCTACCCACCTTGGGGGGACCCCATGGAGGCCCCAGAATGAACCTGATGTCTCCTGGATGTAGGCACATATAGAGCCTATAGGACCCAGGCCCCACGGGGCTCCCATCTCTACCTCTTCTTCCACAGGTGTGGGCTCCGCCCCTCACGTGCACATCACAGGTCAGGAAGAGGACGGGTTCCGCCTGGTGTGCAGGGCCTCGGGGTGGTTCCCGGAGCCCCAGGTGCAGTGGAGAGACCCCCACGGAGACAAGCTCCTGGCGGTGTCAGAGGTCCAGACCCAGGACAGTGAAGGACTGTTCAGCGTGGAGGCCGCGCTGGTGGTGAGAGCCAGCTCTGCGGGGAACGTGACCTGCTCCCTCCTCAACCCCGTCCTGGGCCAGGAGAAGGCCGTGGACATTTTCATCCCAGGTCAGCGCTGCTTCCAGCTCCCAGCAGGGATGGAGGGAGGGGCTGTGGTCCCGAGTGTGCTGGGCAGGCTGTCCTGGCTGTGCCCCTGACCGGCTCTCTGACTGGGCGCAGAGCCCTTCTTCCCCCAGGCCTCTCCCTGGAAGCCGGCTTTCCTGGTGAGCCTGCCCCTGCTGATGCTCCCAATCCTGGGGGCCTCCTATTACACCGGGAGAGAACATAACAGAAGGTCAAATGTACTAAGGGAACTGAGGAATCTGCGCCACAAGAAGGAGGAGTACCGGCAGATTATGGAGGAGGCTCTGAAGGACAGAGGTAAGAAAGGACTAGGGGCCCATGATCATACTGGTTGGGACAAGCTGATAACAGGGCAGAGTCTAGGGATCCAGCTCCCAGACCAGAGCACATGATTGAGGAGATCAGACAAAACAGTGTGGATTCTTAAATGGGTAGTGGGAGCTTCTAGGGTCTAGAAAATTGATTTTGGAGGGATCTACAGGCACAGTCTCTCCTTTTTGTAGGGACAAGTTCATGCTTATATTTTCACTCTCTTTCAGATGAACTCCAGGAAAATCTCAGTAAGTGTTGTTCCCACCCGAACCCTGTATCCCCTTCATGGGAGACAGTCGGGATCTTTGCTCACCTGTTCCCTGTGTTGCCTTTCAGGCAGGAGGAAGTCAGCTTACCTGGATGGTGAGTGAGGCTGCAGGAGTCCTGGATCTCCTGTCCCACCTACTACAAGGTGTCCCGTCTCCTTGTTCCTGTTTAAGCACAGACATGTGCACCCTTCCCTGGGGCAGAAGAGGCTGGTGGAAGCACACCCTGCCCAGGGTCCCTCCAGACCTGACCTCCTGTTTCTTACCCAGCACCTGAGAACCTCGGTGAATGGTGATCCATGGAGCTTGTCAGGCCCTCATGTCCCTGCCCTGGGCACCATACTGCTGCTTGTCCAGCATTTAGTTCTTGATTTTCCCTGGAAGCCATAAGACCACTGGTGTGGGTTTTATTAACAAAGTCAGCTGAGCAAGTGGGGTCATTATTTGGGAGTGTAGCCTCCTCCTCCAGTCCTGACACATCCAGAGAGTCTGTTGTCTGTACCTGCAGAAGGTGCTGGACGACCGGGACTGACACAGCTGTGGACGTGGTGTGATGGTCTCTCCCCCAGAAGGACAATGTTTTCTCTGAGAAACACTGGTCGTCTTTATCCCAGAGCCCACCTCACATCCCTCACATTCCCCTTTTTATTATTTCCCAAGTAAACCTTTTTCTGAAGAGACTGGCTCTAATAACATTTTCTTATAATTACTGACCCATATATATTTTATTTTCTAATGTAGTTTCATATGTTATAATTTTGATTCTTACAGGCTAAGCTGAATGTAAATAGAATAAGAGATAAGAGCAGCTGTGTGACTTGCTAAAAGTCACTCAGTCCCATGGAATTCTGTACTGCAGGTTTCTTGACCTGTGTCCAGCAGACAGTATCCTGCTGTCTCACACAGCAGGAGGTCAACTCCCTCCAGCCTCTCCCTCCACCTGCTGTGCAGTCTCACCTGAAAGACAGATGGAGGCCAGGTCAGGAGATAAATGCTGAGCAGATTTATTCTGACAGAGGTCTCATCATGTGTGTTTCTTTTCAGCCTGGAGGAAGGCCCACCTGTATGCAGGTAAGTACCTCTGAGTGTCATCTTACCTTACTTCCCAGCCTACTACCTGCCCCTTCTCTCTCAGGTATTCTGAGTCTGGAGCTCAGAGCCACTGGGATTTTTATGGCTCTGAGGTGGGTCCTGTGAAAGATCTGATATTAACATGAAAAATCCCCTCTGTGTGTGTTTGATCAGGAGAAAAGAGTAACATGATTTTTCAGAGTCATCAGTTTCCATTTTAGAACAATTCTCTAGTGTTTGGAAAGACTCAGGATTAGGCTTACTGTGTGTACTGTTTAAAGGGGGCAGTATCAGTAGTTTATGTATTTCCTGACTGTCAATTTTGTCCCATTTTTAATAAATCAGGGCGTCTGTATTGCAGGGCAGAGGGCAGTTGAGTTGCTGGACTCAGTATGTTGAGCCATACACAAGCCCTGTCCCTTTTTTGCCTAAAAGAAATATGGTCAGAAATTCAGGATGCTTGTTTGTTTTTGTAGAAGCAACATGTTAAGATCTGAAAAGGAGAAACAGAGAGGTACTAAATTGTTTACTAGAGAAAGGGAGTGAATCAGGAGGAAGGACCAGAGGTAGAAGAGGGGAGTAGATTAAATGTTATTTTAATTTTCCTTTTGTTTTTATCATCTTATTATTGTTTTTTTTCTCACTGTCCTCCTTATTCTATTTGGTAGTGTGCAGCATTTACAGTAAAGAACATAGTTGGATATAAGCTAAAGTCATTTTTCTCAAATAGGTTATATGGGTCTTTTTTTAAGAAAAGGGGCGAGCAAGAATGATGGTGAGGGGGCAAGCAGGCAGGAAGAGAGAGTAGGAAGAAACACCTGCATCTATTATGAAGCTGTTTATCCTCGTCACATCCCCTCTTAGAACGTGACCCTGGGTCCCTGAGATGCATGTGGACTGTGTTCAGTGGGAGTAGACAGACCCAACCACTACTCCACCAGGATGCACGAGGCTGTCATTTGATCTGAACTAATTTCCTATCAAGCAAATTAACAAAGACAGAAATGCCTCTTTCTCCACATGAAACTGTGTAGGTGTTGAGATGATCACAAATTTATATTCAACTTGCATAAGAAAAAATACCGATTTTTATAAATCTGCTATTATTCCTGAGTCCTTCCCACTACTGGGAAATGAAAACACTCCCATAGATGACATCTCAGTGTTGTGCTATATATTTGTCTTTTCTTGGGTCAGTGAACTGCCTTTTTCCATCCAGGGTAGACTATGAGGATAGTAACTACTTGGCCTTGGGTCAGAGTGGGAGGCCCCTGCACTTTCTTCTTTGTCATTCTAGGTGCATCAGGAAGGTTTGTCCTCTCTGATCCTTCAGGTACTGTGTAATTATCTGATGAAGAGGGTAGAATAGGTCCCATCTGGTCATTTGGGGCATTGTTTGTGATCACCTTCCACCAAGGGGGAGCTCATGGCTGTGTCACACTCTGACTGGAATTCTAATGCACAGTGTGGCTTCCTCCTCCAGTCCAGTCTCCTGGCCCCTGGTCTCTGGGCACCGCTGTGCCTGCATCTCCCCAGAGCACATCTGGATCCTTGTCTTTCATGTGCAGCCTCTGTGTATTTTTGTTCTCTCCAGACACTATCCCTGTTAAGGTCTCTGTTCATGGTGCCTGTGTGCCTGCCTCCCTGTGGGGGTGACAGTTTTTATTTGCTGCCAGAATAAATTACTACACACTCAGTGTATCACACCTAATACACACATGTAGTATCTGACATCATTGTAGATCAGAAGTCTGAGAGAGCTTCATTGCTTTTGACAGGAGTATGTTCCTTCCTGGAACATCTTCTTGTCTTTTCAGCATCTAGAGCCCACCTGCATTCGATGGCTACCAGAAAACTGACCTCTTTCTGACCCTGCTTCCATTTTCATATAATTTTCTCCAACGACAGAATGGCAAAAGTCTTTGCTCTTATGGTTGATGTAATTATAATGGGTACACTTGCATAACCCAGGGCAATATTTCTATTTCGAGGATCATAATCTTTATGTCACCTCTAGAGTTCCCTTTTGTCCATTAGAATAACTCTTCATAGACTATTGGGGAGCATATTAATATTATTTAAGCACCATTACTTTACTCTGCACAGAGGAATTTTTCTGGAGGTTTGCAGCTTCACCGAGTCAATTCTGTTGTGAGCAGATGACTAGATCTAAAAATTTTGTGTGTCCATATATATAGGGATGTTTTGTTCCTAATGTGCCATGAAAATCTGCAGAAAAGTGATCTGTGGTGGGTCTTGTCAGCGTTGTTAGCTGTTTCCTAATTTTAACTTCACTATCTCCTTCCATTGCTTTCTAAACAGGGAAGGTTTCCTGAAGCCACACATTGAATTCTCTTTGCTGATAATCTAGTCATCCTCTAGGTTCAGTTCCATCAAGAAAATTTCTCTCCCTTTGGCAGAGTCAGCCTACAAGTTCAGCCTAACCAGGTCTTTATAAGTAAGGGGATATTTCCTCTGCCAACACTGTTCAAGAAAACCTAGTTTTCAGGGTGTATGTGTGTCTTCAGAAGCATAATTTGTTAGTCAAAGGTCTTTCTGTTCTGCAAGGTATCATTCACTGAATCTCTGGTGTTAATTTTATGACTTAGCATTTTGCCTTTTTTTCATGATATCTGTAAGTGTGTGTGCAAATCAAAAGAGATGTTACCAATGGAATGTTCCCCAAACAATTCCCCTGTAAATCCTGCATCAGTGTGTTTCAGAAAACTATATTCTGACCTGATGTATAGATTGTCTGCAAATCTTTGACATGAAACCTGTGGTTTTCTTGCAGACTGGCGGAGGGAGAAGTTCCAGCCCTGTGAGTGATGCACGTGCTTTCTGATGCTCCTCCTGCTGCCCCCACAGCTTCTGTTTCCCTGTCTGTTCTCCGTGGTGATGAGATGTTGGCACCATCACTGGCAGTGAGTGGGGTTGCCAGAGACAGTCACACAGGTGGAACTGGTGGAAAAGTCTATATATAAACAGACATCCCTGTGTCCTTGAGTTGAGTTTGTCCTGTGACATATTTAACCTCCACATCAGTCACGTGGCTCCTTGTTCTGCTCGAGGATGTGGACCTGAGTCACAGGCTCTCATACCAGGTTTCTTTGTCATACCCCCATGCAGCTCAGTGTGGGGTGAGGCGGTCACGTGCTCCTGTGTGGGGCAGGGACAGCCTGTGTGACTGGTGCTTCTCTCTGCAGGTTCTGTCTCTCTGGATCCTTTGTCTGTCCAGTTCGACTCTGTCATCTCTGCTGATAGGAAGACTCTTACCTGGAGCAACATCATTAAGAAGTACTTTGCATCCCGTGGTGTTATGGGCCGTGAGGGCATCACATCAGGGCGCCGTTACTGGGAGGTGGAGATCAGCAATGGAAACAGCAGCACATGGGCTCTGGGTGTCTGTAGAAAAACTGTGGAAAGGATATGCTGGTTCGAACTTTTCACAGAAGAGGGATACTGGATTCTGACACATTTAAAAAATGCATATTTTGCCAGTACTCTCCCTGACACTTATCTATCCCTGAGGCAGCTTCCCCACAGGGTGGGGATTTTCCTTGACTACAGTGAAGGGGACGTCTCCTTCTATAACATGACTGATGGCTCCCACATTTTCTCCTTCCCCCGGACGTCCTTCTCTGGGACCCTCCTTCCATACTTCATGTGTAACTCAGGAAATGTGTCCTTGACCATCTGCTCCTTGGAGGCTGGGACCAGGGGGATCCCTGTGCCCCTTAAGAATTCTTCTCTAGGGAACCCTGTGAGTCTCCCAGAAGAGGGGTTCAACTCTGACTCTGGGGTTGATGATGCTCCCTCAGGGGTTGAATCTCCATTACTCCCCAAGGCTGCATCCCCATAGGGCCCTTTCTCTTTCCCTGTCCACCTCTCTGTGGGCCCCCTGGAGCTTCAGATCCCTGTACAAGACCTCAGAGTGAGTCCTGCATGGCCTGGATTCAAATCTTTCTGCTCTGTGGGCAGACCTCTGGGGTGTGGCTCTGATAATTGTCAGTTCTTGTGTACAATTGGCAGAAGATAAAAACTGACTGTTTTCTTGTTTAGTTTGGGATAGGCTGAATTTCACTATGGAAAGTCATTTTATTTTGGTAATGAAAAGGTTTTTATGGAATGTACTTTTGGACAAGAAATCACGTGAGTGATGAATTACTCTGTGATGATGTGACATTTACTTTATTGCATTTGAGTTTGTGCAGGACACTCAGAGACTGAGGCTGACCTTGCACTCAATCATGGGGGATATATATCCTCTGATCAGAGGAGTTGGTCATCCATATTTTCCATGGAAATGCATGAGTTTTTAAATGGAGTGGAGGCTCTTTTTCAGTTCTATATACTTTCTATTCTGTGATAGAAGAAACAAGCCCATTTTTCTATATCTCAGTAAATATCTTTTATCTGTAAAAAACTTGTGTTGTGCTAATTTAGGGAATTAAAGAGAAGGATCCAGCTTCTCTTTTGTGTTAACACCCAGTAGAAAGAACAGAACTGCTACCTGAGTGAAGATGTGAATAAGAAGAGATTTTTGAGAATCATGAGGATCTGCTGAAAGCTTTCGCCATGAGCGTGATTCCAGCCACCACTGCTTTCCTCACACTACTTCTAGCCCAATGGTGAGGTTAATGGAAAAACACAGTGAACAAAAGAAGCAGGATCATTGTGGACTCAGACCTTCAGGAATGAAATATATTCTCACCAGATAGAGCAATATGACCCTCTGCAGTTCTGGTGACAAGACATGGAATGAGAAATGGAAGAAGAAAGTCAGACAGCAGTTCTGGTCTGTAACCAATTCTAGAAAAAAGACCACAATGTGTAATGACTTTGTATACTTTATTTTTCTTGTCATATGTGATGTTTATATATAAACCATTTTATTCCTTCCACTTTTTCTTACTCTTTTGATTTTATTCAAGTAATTGGAGGCTATTTTTATAACAGCGTTAGGTAACAGACTAGTTAGCGGACTGACTGAATGTGAAGAGTAGATAACACAGCCGTGTCAGATACAACGGGACTGTCTGTTTCATTTTGGGGAAAGATGTGAACTTGCCCTACTTCTTGTAATGGGAGCTCTGTCTCATGTGTGAAAACTTAGATTAGTTTTGTTGTAGGTAAGTTCAAATGTGTGGAAATGGTGTGTATGGAACTTGAGTAACTAAAAATGTGTGCTCTGCTCGTTATTAATTAATTTCCTCCCAGTTCCAAGCCCTGTCTGCATGCACCCTGCTGTGTGATATTGCAGTGGACTGTGTAACAGTTTCTACCTTGCTACACAGCACAGTGTTCACCTTATTGGTCACTAATGTGTCCTGGAGGGGACACAGCAAGTCACACAGAGAAAACTTTTCTAGTTCTGGTGTTTTTCTCCTGTTCCTGTGATGTGACAGCCTGGTAGGCTGAGTGGCCCATTTCTCTCACTCTCAGTGATGGTGCTGGCTTTGCTGTCAGCTGTTTCCAGAGGGTTGCTTCCCAGGGGTCCCCCAGCTCCCCTACGCGAGTCTTCTTGTCCATCAGCCTGGTCTGGGGCATGTTGATGAACTTATTCACTTTCTGGGTGGACAAGGTTTCACTTTCTCCAACCAGTTCTCAGCATCAACCTTACTGAGGTGGGGCCTCCCACATTTCTTGTTTGAATTCTCTGTCTCAGAGGTCGTGTCTGTCTGCTCCATGTACCTGCTATTTCTCTATTCTTTAGAGCTGTCTTCTGAACTTTACTTTTCAAAAAGTAGTTAACTAACTTTTTCTAGTGAAAACTACTTCAATTTTCAATTTTCTTCTGTTCAGTTGACTGTTGTGTCTGTAATTTCTGTCTCCTGACTGGACACTGACTGATACCAATGTCTAAACTGCAATGCACTGTTCATGCATGTGGCAAAGGGTGACAGAGATATTTACAAGTCTATTAAGTGGTTCATCCCCAAAGACGGTCACACAAATATACTCTTCAGTGTCCTTGTGGTCTTTAAATACCTTGTATGTTAACATGTTATCATAAATACATGCATAGATATTCATATGTAATTCCCCCTTTCAGTTTAGTTATTAATTTCGGCAGTGTATTTCTTGTTAAGAACCATGAGCACACATTCTGAAATAGAGCAAAAGGGAAAATATGCTATTTATTATCTAAACAAACTAGATGACAGCTTTTTTGTTATTTTTGTTAATAGAAATTATTTCTTTTGCTCATAATTACTGTCCCTTTCCCCTCAATTCCCTCACTTCATAACTGGTCCTACGTCCTACTGTTTTTGTTGGAGTTTGTATGTTCATTTGTTTCATTACATCATGGCCCATGTATGAGTGAAACCATCCTGTATTTCTCTTTTTCATTCCGACTTACTTTATTTAACAAAATACCTTTCGGTTCCATCCAGATTGTAGCAAGGAGCACAATTTTATTTTTTAAATGGTGGCTGAGAACTCCACTGAGTATTTGTACCATAGCTTCTTTATCCAATCATATGCTGAAGACTGGGTAGCTTGTTTCCATGTCTTAGCCATGGTGAGTTGTGCTGCTATGAACATAGGGGTGCAGATGTTTTCCTGATTAGAGATTATCATCTAGGTATATTATGCCAAGAAATGGGATTGCTGGATCAAATGGTAAATTCATCTTTTTTTTTGTTTGAGGAATCTCCATATTGTTTTTCAAAGAGGTTGTACCAGTTTGCATTCCTATAAATAGTGACAGTCCCTTTTCACCATGTCCCCTCCAACACCTGCCTTTTCCAGACTCTCCGGTACAGGCCATTCTCACAGGTGTGAGGAGGTATATCACTGTAGTTTTGATTTGCATTTTTCTGATACTGAGGGATGAACATTTTTCAGGTATCAGTCACCTGTGTGTCTTCTCTAGAAAGTCTCTATTCAGCTCTTTTGCCCAATTTTGAGTGAATCACTAGCTTTTATTTTGAGATGTACATTCTCTTGTGTTTTTTAGAAATTAAGCTTTTGTCTGATGTATGTTGTGTGAGTATCTTCTCTAATTTCTTGGGCTGTCTTTTTGTTTTTGTGGTTTCTTTTACTGTGCAGAAGATATTCAGTTTTATATAGTCCTAATTGTTTAGTTTCGCTTGGGTTTCTTTTGCTGTCACTGCTCCTCCCCGAAAGACTTTTTTGAGGGACATGGAGTGTTTTCCCCATAATTCATATTAGGTATTTCATGGTTCCAGGTGTTTTATCCATTTAGATTTGACTTTTGTACTTGGTGATAATGAATACTCTAAATTATTTTTTTTGCGGATGTCTTTCCAGTTTTCCTAGCATCATTTATTTTATAGACTTTCTTTCATTGTATGCTCTTGGCACCTTAACATATGTTTGACAAATTTGTTAGTATGTAACATGATCCTTTGTATTTTAGTGATGTCAGTTGTGATCTCAACTCTTTTATTTCTGATTTTCATTATTAAGGTTTTCTCTCATTTTTTTCATGAGACTTCCTAGGGGTTATCAATTTTGTTACTTTTTTTTCAAAGAATCAGGTTTTGGATTCAGTGGTGTTTTTTCAATTGATTTATTTCTGCTTAGCTTTTTATTATTTTCTTTCTTCTGCTGATTTTTGGTTTTATTGTTCTTCTCTTTCTAGTTCCCTCTGATGTGTGGTTAGATATTTAACTTGGGTTCCCTCTTGGTTTTTGATGTATGCTTGTATGGATATCAGCTTTCCTCTCAGAGGTACTTTTGCCACATTCTGCATGTTCTGGTAGCTCATCTATGAATTTTAATTTGCTTATAGGTATGATTTAATTTTATCAATGATTCAGGAGTGGTTCAAAGTCATGTTGTTCGATCCTCACAACTTTGTGGTTCTTTTAATGTTTTTCTTTTCGTTGATTTCTAGTTTTACCTTCTTATTTTAAGAGAAGATTCTTTGTATATTTTGAATTTTTCTAAATTTTATGAGACTTGTTTTGTCTCCCAGTATGTGTTCTATCTTTGAGAATGTTCCATGAACGTGAAGAAGAATGTATATTTCTTTTTTCTTACAGTAGAACACTCTGTATATGTCAGTTAGGTCCATGTGATCTCTTGTTTCAGTTGGTTTTCTGCCTGTTTGATCTATTAGTATCAGTGGAGCAATAAATTCCCCTGCTACTATTGTATTGCTGTCAATGTCTGCCAATGGTTCTGTCAACATTTCATATATATATATATATATGATCCTGTATTGGATGCATCTATATTAATGGCAGTTATTTCTTCTTGATGTATAACACCCTTGAATATAATGTGGTGTCCATACTTGCCTC
Source organism: Solenodon paradoxus (assembly GCA_004363575.1). Classification (NCBI taxonomy): domain Eukaryota; kingdom Metazoa; phylum Chordata; class Mammalia; order Eulipotyphla; family Solenodontidae; genus Solenodon; species Solenodon paradoxus. The sequence continues at coordinate 101,360 of RJWH01003922.1, forward strand.
ATTATAGCATTTTTCATTTGTAATTGTCTTGTCCAATAGTAGTATTCTAATCAGAGATTTCCTTTCGTTATTGAGGCTTTGATATATTTTCACATAACTGTTGACTTTCAACCTATGCTTATCTTTGGATCTGATATGCATTTCTTGTAGGTGTAATATTTATGGGTTCTGTTTTTTGATCCATCCAGCAACTCTATTTTCGGTAGACTTAGATTTTACATTAAAATGAACTCATATATAGGTTCCCTATTCCTAAGATACATGTCAACACATCCTGCTCTCCACCAAGTCACCAAGTGTTCCTCACCATTGCCCAGTGGCTCCAACACCACTATCCCTTCCCCCAACACACTCCCTGTTGGTCACCTCAGTCCAAGTGTTAGTTTTGTTTCATCCGTTTCTCATTTTTAAAATATCCACATGCCAGTCAGATCATCTCATACCTATCTTTCTTCTTTTGGCTTATTGCACTTAGCATAATCCCCTCTATTTCTATCCATATTGATTCAAATGACAGGATTTCTTTGTTGTTTCCTTTTTTAAGGAAATGTGCTGGTAGGAATGAAGGTGATCAGGGGCAGGCAGGGAGAGAGGGGAAAGATGTATTTTACTTTATTTTTATTTTGTGGTTCACATTGGTTGTTCCTTCGTACCTGGTATATGAGCCTCGGTCCTTGAGCCATACAAATCCTGTGCTCCTTCAAATGTGGCTGGCCCAGCTGCTACTAGATCAGGGTGCACTTAAGTTTTTTCTTTATCGAAGTGTTTTTGATACTGTCTAACCTGGTGCATCATGCATAGCATATTATAGTTTTTCCAAATCTATCATTGATGTTTTAAAATTATTGTTATAAAGGAATATTGCATTTTGATATTATTTGGTTTGAAGAATACATAATAGCAAATTTAAATTTGTATATAGCACACTAGGTTTACCACTTTATTTCTCCCTTCACTTTTCAATTAATTCCCTTTACCCCATTTCTCCCTACCTCCCATATCTTCTGGACCTTTTGGTTTGCCCTTTCCCCCTGCTACTAAGAGTCTATTGATGTTTAGATTAATTCTCTCTTTTTTAAAAGGTGAGTATTGTTTATTCATTCATTTGTTTTCTATCTTTATACTCACCATGTGAATGATATCATATGATGCCTGTCTTTCTCCCTCTGGTTTATCTTACTAAACATAATTATATCCCCAATTCCATCCATGTTGCTGCAAATGGCAGCATTTCTGCCTTTTTGATGGCTCCATGATATTCCATTGTATATATGTATGTGTATATATATATATATCTTGTCTTCTTTATCTGCTCATCTGTTGATGAGCATTTAGGTAGTTTCCAGGTCTTGTCTATTTCAAATAATGCTGCAATGAACATAGGGGTACACAGATGTCTGAAAATATGTCTTTATTTTGGTTTTTAGGGTAAATACAAAATAAAAGAATAACGATCATATTGGATTTCTTTTTTAATTTCTTTGAGCAATCTCCATACTGCTTTTCAAAATGGTTGCACCATTTACGCTCCAACCAACAGTGAATTAGAGTTCCGTTTTCTCCACATTCTCTCCAGCACTTGTTTTTTCTTTTATATGTATTATATAACCCTTATCACAGGTATGAGGTGACATCTAATTGTTGTTTTGATTTGTATTTCCCTAATTATAAGGGAAGTAGGACATATTTTCATGAACTTGCTGGCCATTTGTATGTCATCCTTGGAAGGGTTATGAGACCATTTATGATTGGATTGCTTGTTTTTGTTTTCCAATTTATGAGTTCTTTGTATGTTTTTTATATTAACCCCTTGTCAGAGATGTGATAGGGAAATATCTTTTCCCATTCAGTTGAATTCTTTTTTGTTTTAGTGGGCATTTCCTTTGCTGTGCAGAAGCTTTTTACTTTGATAGAATCCCATTTGTTTATTTTGGATTTTATTTGCCTTGGGATTAGGGTTGAGTTCCCAAAGATATCTCTTAAGTCTGTGTCCAATAACATTTGCCTATGATTTCTTCTATGTATTTTATTTTTCTGGTCTTACAGCTAAGTCTTTAATCCATTTTGAAATAATTTTATGTGTGGTTAAGGTAGTGGTCTAGTTTCAACCTTTTACATGTGGCTGTCCAGTCCTCCCAGCACTGTTTGTTAGAGACTATGCTTAGCCCATTGTAAGTCTCTGGCTTAGTTGTTGACATTAGATGTCTGTATTTTGTGAGTTTTTTGGGCTTTCAATTCTGTTGCATTGATTTGCATTTCTCTGTTTATTCCAATACTATGCTGTTGATATTGACTTCTTTGTAGCTGAGTTTGCAGTCAGGAAGCATGATTCCTCCATTGTCCATTTTTCCCTGATGATTGTTTATTATACCCTAGGTTGTTTGTATCTCCAAATAAAATTTGTTATTTTTCCTTCTATATCTGTGAAAAAAATGTTTGAAATTTTGATGGGAATAGCATTGAATCTATATATTACCTTGAACAACATGGCCATTTTGATTATGTTAATTCTAACAATCCATGAGCATGGACTATCTCTCCATTTCTTTGTTTTGTCTTCTGTTTCTTTGAGCAATATACCATAGTTTTCATGGTATATGTCCTCATTTTCAGTTGTTTATTCCCAGGTATTTCATTCTTTTAGATGCAATTGTAGATGGTATTTTTTTTCTTGAGTTCTATTTCTATATTTTCATTTTTAGCATGTAGAAATTCAGCAGATTTTTTATAATAATTGTGTAGGCTGCATTTTACAGTATTTCTTTATTGGTTCTAGTAGCTTTTTACTTGAGTCTTTGGGATTCTTTATGTGTATTATAATGCTATTTGCCAGTAATGATAGCTCATCTTCATCCTTTTTTTTTGGATGACTTTTGTATCTTTCTCTTATCTAGTTTCGTTGGTCAGGACCTCAAACACTATATTAAATACTATATTAAATAGTAATGGTGAGAGCGTGCCCCCTTGCCTTGTTCCTGATCTTAGAGCAAAAGCTTTCAGGTTTTCTCCATTAAGCAAAATGCTGGCTGTGATTTGTCATAGACAGCCTTTATTAAGCTGAAGTACATTCCTTTTCTACCTATTATTTGGAGGGTTTTTAAAAACAAATGTTGTGGAATCTTACCAAATTCTTTTTCTGTGTCTTTTGAGATGATCATGTGGTTTTTGTACCTTTTTCTTAATGTATCATATTGATTGGTATATGTTGAACCATCCTTGTATCCCCGGAATAAATTCTACTTGATCATGTTGCTTGATTTTTTTAATACGTTGTTCGATTCAGGTTGCTAGTATTTTGTTGAGAATTTTTGCATCAATAGTGATCAAAGATGGAGAAACAGGTTATTTTTATCTTGTCTTCTCCATTAAACTTTTGCTCTGCTTTATTGCTACACAATCATTTGAAACTCAGTCTCTCTCGACAGTCTAAGTGAAAGATCTTTGCTGTTTGGCCTCATATAATCATGACCTTTGGAATAGTTATTTCTACTTACAGTTAATTCTGCACATTTGGTTGATGTGAGTCCTTTCCAGAATATGCTTCATGGAGGGAAGCATGTATCCTCAAAGCAAGGTTACTGTGCCATCACATTGTGGCTCATAATAAATATTTGTTAGAAGAATAAATGTTTAGTTGTTCAGAGAATGTATCTTCAAAGATATGTTTTACTCCTTGTATAAGCTGAAAAGTGATCATGGTAAATCTGTGGCCCATTTGTAACAAGTGTGCATTTTGTGCATAAAACTCTCCTGACTATCTTACATGTCCATTTTTGTTTCTTTTTCCTTAAGTTCATCTACTCATTTCAATTTAATGAAGAATTGTTTTTATTGGAAGTAAAAGTGCATTATATGCATTTAAGATATGTGTCTTTATATAGCAAAATCATTGTTTACTACTAGCGGTCCAATTCTATCCTTTACTACATAAATGACCGCCTTTCCCCAGTTTATCTCCTCATTCTCCCTCTTCCCTTCTGGTAAACACTAATTTGGTCTCACAGACAAAAAACCTTTTTTTGTTTTATTTGTTTAATTCATTTTTCATATCTCTATATAACACCCACAAGTGAAATCACAGATGTTTGTCTTTCTTAGTCTGACTTACTCAGAGCATAATTCTTCCATGGTGTTGAAAATGGCAGAATTTTATCTTTTCTTTAATAGCTTAGTAGTTTTCCTGTGTGTGTGTGTGTGTGTGTGTGTGTGTGTGTGTGTGTGTGTGTGTGTCTGACATCTTTTCTATTATCTGTTTATGGGTACTTACATTGTCTCCACCGTGAATGTTGTGATGAGGCTGCAATAAATTGGGAACACATGTATCTGTTTGACTTATTTTATTTCATGTATTTTTTGGTTTAATGCCCAATTAATACCCAATGTATGATAACAGAAAAATATGCTATTATTTTTTAAGTTTTGAGGAATTTTCATCTTGTTCTGTATAATATCTTCTCCAACTTACACACTTACCAACAGTATAAAAGGGTTAGCTTTCCCACATCTTTACCGATACTTGTTTCCAGTCTTTGAATAATAGCTATTTTCTCAGTGTGTAAGGATATATTTCATTGGGCTTTTAAATAAGCTAAGAAGAACATCTTTTCATGTGTCTGGTGGCCTTCTGTATGCTTTTTTGGAAAGGTTTCTGTTCAGATCTTCTGTCCATTGTGTAATTTGAATCGTTAGTTTTTGTTGCTTAATTCTTTATACATTTTGAAAAATAACCCTTTGTTGGATATAAGATGTACAAATATTTTCTCCAAGTCAGTGGGATTTTTATGACAATATATTTTTTTTATGCAGGAGCCTTTTACTTTGATGCAGTCCCATTTGTCTATTTTCAATTTTCTTTCCCTTGCTGTTGGTCAAGTTTCTAAAGAGATCTCTAATGCCAATATATTGCCTATATTTTCTTCTATGTATTTTATTTCTTTAAGTCTTTAATTTTCAGTTAATATTTGTTGGTATTGTTAGGTAGTGGTCTTATTTCATACATTTGCATGTGAAAGTTTAGTTCTCCTGTTTATTGAAGATTGTCTTTATTCCATTGTATGCTCTTGGTTACTTTTTTTATAAATTAATTGCTCATATATGTATGGGTTTAATTCTGGGATCTCATTTTTTTCTATTGAATTGTGTCTGGTTTTGCCCACTGCTATGATGGTTTCATTACTGGTGTCTTGCGGTAAGTTCGAAGTCAGGAAGTGTGATGCCTCTAGTTTTGTGTTTTTATCCTTAAATTGAAAAATATTCAGAATCTTTTATAGTTTCTCATACATTTTATGACTTTTGCTCTATTTTCATGAAGAATATTATGGGGATTTTGATGGGGATTGCATTAAATCTTTATATTGCTCCAGGTAATATGGTCATTTTTTTTCTAGCTGTCAAAATTCTATGTGAATTGATGTTTCATTTTTAACAATAATATTTACAGACGTAACTTACTTACAAAATAATTTATATCTATATGTTCAGGTTGGCCATTGATCCAATAATGGCAACATACCACACTCACCACTAAATTACCCCACATTCTTCACCACTGTCCATTGGGGTCCCCACCACCACTTGCTCCCACATACCAACCACTTTCCTCTCTGATAATCTTAGCTCCATTGTCCAAGTCCAATGTGGTTTTTTAAAGACCATACTCATTTTAACATTGAAATCATTTCTCATTCAATGGGTATGACACACCACACTCAACACAAGAGTTCGAGTGTCTTTTACCACCAACTTTTCCTCTCTTTCCTTCCCTCCACTGGAAGCCATCGTCTTGTGTTTTGTGGGGTTTTGCTGTATTTTAAATGTTTACTTGTTTCATTTCACTATATTCCATATATGAGTGAAACCATTCTATATTTATTTTTCTTTCTGACTTATTTCAGTTAACATGATCTCCTCCAGATCCCTCCATATTGTTTTACAATCCTTAAAAGGATATGAATCCATTTTTCAGTAGATGAATAGAATTCCATTGAGTATTATACCACAGCTTCTTTACTATTGATGGGCTTTTAAGTTGTTTCCATGTCTTGGTTATTGCAAACTGTGCTGCTATAAACATATTTTTCCTGATTAGAGATTCTGTACTCTCTGGATATATGCCTAGGAGTAGATTTATGGATTGAATAGTAGCTCTATCTTTTTTTTTTGGAAACTCCAAAAGGTTTTACAGAGAGGTTGCACCAATTTGCATTTCTCCAGGAACATGCTGAATTTTAGTGGTGAGAGAGGGTGAACTAATTTTGTTCCAGATCTTAGGCGAAAGGCATTTAGGTTTTCACCAATGAGTAATATGTTGGCTATTTGTTGTATAGTAATTTTATGACGTTTTGAGTTTTCTTCCTTCTATTTTTATTGTGGGAAGGGCGTTTAAATGGGGTTGAATCTTGTCGAAAGCTTTTTCTGCATGTATTGTTATGATTGTATTATTTTTATTTTTCTCTTTGTTGATGTGGTGTTTTACATGGATTGATTTACAAATTTTGAAACATCCTTGCATTCCACCTAATTGTGCATCATTTTTATATGTGCTGTTGAATTCAGGTTGCCAGGAGTTTGGTGAGGATTTTTGCATTTGATTTCTTAAGTGAATTCATCTATAATTTTGTTTTTTATGCTATCCTTGTTTTGGGATGAGGTTAATATTGACATCATAAAATATATATGGGATTTTTTCCTCTGAAATTTCGTGAGATTTTTAGGAGGATGCAGATTATCTCTTCTCTGAATATTTGATGGAATTAACTGGGGAAGCTTGTGAAACTGGGCTCTTGTCTTTTGGGAGAGTTTTGATTACATCTTCTATTTCTCTCTTTGTGATTGGTCTGTTCAAGATATCTGTATCTTCCTGGTTCATGTTTTTGAGGTTTTTAACTTCTAGGCATCTGTCCATTTTTCATGTTTGACTTATTTGTCAACATACAACTGCTCATAATAATTTGGCATAATACTTCAAATTCCTCTGTTTTTATTCGTAATCTAATTTTCATTTCTAATTCTTGTTAGGATTTTCCCTATGTGCTTTGTGAGCCTATATAGTGGCATATCAATGCTTTTTTTCTTTTTTCCAAAGAAGCAACTATTGGTTTCATTGATACTTGGGATGTTTTTTTTTGTTTCCAGTCTCATTCTGCTCTAATTTTTTTAAATTATTTTCTTCATTCTGCTGGGTTTTGGTTTTGTTTGTTCTCTTATTATTTTCTTCAGGTATGAAGTTAGGGATATAATTTTGGATGTTTCTTGATTTTTGATATGTGCTTTTATGGCTATAAACTTTCCTCTCAAGAACTGCTTTTGCCATATCCTACTTGTCTGGTAGCTCATCTCTTCATTTTCCTTTGTTTCCAGATGTCTTAATTTCATTGATGATTCATGAGTTGGTAATAAGAATGTTATTTAATCTCTTCATCTTTATGGTTCTTGCAGTTTTGTCCTCCTGATTCATATTAGTTTCACCTCCTTGTAATGAGAGAGGAGGCTTCCTATAATTTCAATCTTGCTAAATTTGCTGAGACTTATTTTGTCACCCAAGATGTGGTCTATCCTTGACAGTGTTTCATGTGCACTTGAGAAGAATGTATATTGTTCTATGTTGGGGTAGAACACCTTATTTATATCTGTTAGATCCCCCATCTGTGTTATTTTGTCCTATCCCATTGGTCTTATCTCTATTTTTGCATCTAGTTTCCTGTTTATTACCATTCTTGTGATAATCTTTGTTTTATTATTCCTGATTGTAAAGCCTTTTCAGAATTTCTTGAATGGCAGTTTTGTGGCTGAAAAATCCATTAGCTTATTTTTTTCATTGACCTTTATTCCGCCATCATATTTGAGTGATGGTTTTGCAGGGTAGTATATTCTTGGCTGTTAGTTTTTGTCTCTTAGTATTTTGAATATTTCATTCCATTCTTTCCTGGTGGGTCGAGTTTCTGCTTAGAAGTCTGATGACAGCCAGATGGCTACACCTTTGTGGGTTATGCTTCTTTTTTCTCTAGCAGTCTTTAGTTTTTCTCTGCCATTGACTTTGCTAGTTTTAATATGATGTGTCTAGGTGTAGTTCTTTTTATATTTAGAGATGTTGATGTTCTTTCTGCTTCTTCAAACTCCATGGTTACTTTTGTGATTGACATGGGAAATTTTCTCTTATTACTCTTTGAGCATGTCTTCTGTAACTTTCTCCCTGTCTCCTACTGGGATAACTATCATCCTCATGTTTGTTCTTCTCATCACGTCTGATATTTCTCAGAGGGTTTCTTCATTTTTTCTCAATCTTGTTTCTTTCTCTTCTATGGGGCTTGCCTCCATGATCGTGTGTTCAGTTTCTGAGTTTTGCTTGTCTTCATGATTGAGTCTATTTATACAGCTTTCTATGTTTATCTTTGAATCTTTGACTTTGCCTTTTATGTTTAGCATTTCAACTAGGACTTACTTCCTAGCCTCTATCTCCTTTGTGATTATTCACTTTGATCTGTCACTTTCTTTTTTGAGGTCTTCCAAATGCCACGGGGGGTTGCGTGTGTCTCATGCATCTCATTGAACTCTTTTTATAACTATTTTTGGAATTCTTTCTCTGTTAGGTTGTCACATACCATGTCAACACATTCTTTGGGTAGGTCTTGTCATATTCCTCTCTGGGTAATTTGAGATTTTTTTTTTTGCTGAATTTGGCTTTTGGATTGACTTTATTCTTTATCTTAGATTTAGCACTGTGACTTTTAATGTTAAATTTCTTCCTGAGTTGTGATTTGGGGTCTGTGTATGTCCTGTGCCATCCAATTGACTTCCTGAGAGTTGTGACTTACTCCCCTTTCTGAATTGGTCACTTTTGGTGGACCAAATGCTGTTTCAGTGGTGGGTTATTTATAGCAATGTGTGAGGACTGAGAAAGGATGAATGTAGAGAGTTAAAACTGGTGACCAGATAAAGAGAAGGGAAGATGAGAGTGGCTGGTGAGGAGAGGGGGACATGCAAGGACAGAAGGCCACCTGGGTTGGCCACAGAGGATCTGACAGGGGATTGGGGAGGAGGAGCAGCAGGACCGGACAGCCAGGAGGTGTGAGGTGGGAGCACACAGAGGGCTTGCAAGATATTTGGGTTCATGATATTTACTGACTCCTGGACATCTCTCTGAGAGATTTCAGTAAAGATTGTATTTATCTTTAGCCAATTTTAGTTAACCTCTGATATTTTCTGGTTTCAAATATCAAATAGCCTGTGACAATTTAGTCTTCCTCTGAAAATGAGACCATCCCAACCTTCTAGTAGCAGCTGGGCAGGATTGTGTACAAGGTTTGAGGCTCTGACCAGCTACCTGCATGTGCAGATATTTTATTTGTGTCTCCAGCTCTGAGTGCCGCTCTCCCCACGAGGTCCAGAACTCCAGACTGACCCTGTTCCTCTCTGGGTCCTCACTGCCTCCTGCCCTGTCTCCCCTCATCCTGGAGGACATGGAGCACTGGCCCCTCTGCTCTGTGCTCTGTGTCTCACTGCCCTACTTCTGCTCCCCCACCCTCCACATGCATCACCCTAATGGAGCAGAGGTTTTCCTAATAGCTACTTATGCTGAGATGAGGGGACATCACAGCCAAGATAACAAGAAAGGACTGATATGGCTCTTCCAAGCACTTTGAAGACTCTGTGGTGTCAGAGAACCATTGGTTTCTCGGAAAAATGCCTTTCCTTCCCTCTCACCACATAAGCATCCATCTGCCCAGAAAACCAGCCCCTCCAGTTGTCAGTACCTGGGAATCAGGTGGAAACTGTCCTCTATCTCTCCACTGTCACACCACGTTGGTTACACCAGACAGAGGGACAGACTCAGGCTCCTCCCAGGAAGGACATGCCAGCTCCTGATGGGGTCTCCTTGTGAGCAGGGTGTCACTGAGAGGAGTCAAACACAAATGGCATCTTCCCCAGGACATGAATCCCCAAACAATCACCCTGTCCTGCTCATGTTTGTTTGTTTGTTCTGACTTTCAGACTCATCCCAGCATTTTAAACCAGAGAAAAGAACAGGGTCCTGCACACAGCAGGCACCTATTAGTTCCCACCAATCAGAGAAACTCGACTTTTTCATTTTCACGGATATCTTGACCTTGGGGCAAAGTCTGCGAGTGGAAACAGAGCAACGCAGATGTGTCCAGTCAGAGAAAATACTCTCAGAGGACCCACTGGGGGATCTCTAGTCCTAGGAAAGTAGTACTGAGGGATGACTGATGAGTTCTCTTCAGACTCAACTACTCTCTGGTGATCACCTTTGTCAAGTTTCTAGACATTTCATAGCACTATCTACAAGGTTGTGATGATGATAATTGCATGAATTTGTATTTGTAAAGTCACTGCATGTAACAGAACTAGTTCCTAGGACCTGTTCTAAGATGTGCTGCAATTGTTTTATTAAAATAAAAGAGGAATCAAAGTCCTTGAGGCAGCTGTCCAGGGTTTCTTAAAGCCACATGGTACCCAGTGCATCCTTCCCGGCTCCAGCCACTCCACATCCTCATCCTCCTCCTCAGAGTAACTGCTCCTCTTTCTCTTCTTGGGCCAGAGATTATTTCAAAACAAACATACCTGCATAATTTTACAGCATCACTAAACCCAGCAACTAGAGAAGATTCAGGACTCAGACAGACACAGAATCTAGTATATTGGCATCTAATCCCAAACTCCATAAATCGGGGGAGGGACTGGGCTGCAAGGGGAAGGCCCCTCCCCCACCCAGTCCTCAGCCCAGCTCCCACCCCAGATTAAGGGTGAAGGAGAACAAGGAGTGGACCTGGGCTTGGAAAGGCCCCCAGGATTGTAGGACTACAAATCTTATCTCAATTAATCCCACCCCTTGGTCTTCGCATGGGCAGGAGGTAGGAGCAGAGAGGGGCAGACACAGGGAGATTCTCCTGAAGAACCTGGAAGGACACAAACACACTTAGGGAGGAACATCAACCAGCACCCGCACTGCCCTCTCCCTGCTCAGAGGTCACCTGCCTGCTGCTCACACAATCACTCTGTTCACAGTCTAAAGACTTTCTTTGTTCAAAATATCGGTTATCCTAATGCCATTGGGGTTAATTATTCACTTTTGTCCCTAACAAGCATGCAACCTTTTATCTTATCTTTTAGTTGCTTCAAGTGCTCTCTAAACAGTTCAAATAAATAACATAATCCATCAAAATGGCAAATGTACAGTACGTTATTGAATCCCTTCTCTTACTTACACCATTCTATGAAGCTTTATTTAACATGATATTGGTAAGATGAGGGTTCCCTGGTTATCTTAGGTTTGAAACACTGTGTACAGACTGCCTGATTTCTAGGAAAATAATGGACAATTAAAAGAAATACACACATACACAGAGAACGAGGTGATGGATGTGGAGTGAGCCAGGTGGGACACCCAGAGACACAGGGTTCATCTGGAAGAATTCGCAGAGAGCCCCTTTGGCCAGGATCACAGGGCTAATTTATCAGGAGGAGTAGCAGCAAGTTGAAACTCCGTCTGGGCTGGTAAAGTTGCACCAAGAAAAGAGCGCCCAGGTGTGTGTGCCTGACATGTGCATCACTCCACGGGTGTTGACTACATAGCAAGTGCAGCAGAAAGCTGCTTTCTTGTGTTGCTTGAAGGTTGCAGGAGAAGAGAGCTTACCCTCAAGATTCTGGCTCATGTATATCTGGGGAAGGACCCCTCTTTTGGACACACCCAGGAATAGGGCTCTTCTTCCAGCTGAGAGAACTGCTAGGGTCGCCAGAGTTCTCACAAGAAATGGTGGGTCACCTGGAAGAACTGGTGGGAGATCTGGGTTGTTAAATAAGGGTATTTTTGTGTCCATTTCAACTATACCCAGGCGGGGACCACGAGGTATAATGTAGGCTTACCCAACCAACCTTACCTGTGTGTGTACATCTGTGTACCTGCTTTATAGGTTTAAGCTATGTGTCCCCTGATCAGAGATGACTTTTGTTTGGAATTTATGTTTCCTTCCTTCTCTAACCAGCTGACCATGACTGGAAGGTTGACCGCTGTCTGGAAACCAGCAGGGCAGAGCCCCCAGAACACAGTCAGGGTCATCACCATCCTCTGAGTCTGCATATTTGCTGCTTTTCTGAGAACCTGCCAAATCCCAGGAGAGGCTGTCATCTCCAAAACTGAACATGCAACCAAGTGTGGCTCAGGGACTTCCTTATGTCATCACTCAGTGTCTCCCAGGTCCACCCAGATGTAACTGCAGAGCACTCCTGACTCTACCACCTGCCCCATCAGGATGGATGGATATTCCACTCCACTTCCAAAGTCTGAGGTTCCAGTGGAGCTGAGGAGGCATCATTACCATCCAAGTCCTCAGTCTTAAAGGTAAAGGACTGATACCTCAGGGGTAAAAAGCCTTATAAGATACATGGTTAATATATTATACTAACAAATAATCAAAAATAAATTAAAAAGGAAAAGGAAAGGTAGCAGACAGATAGAATATGGTAAAAGAAAGGAAGGGTAAAGTGGAAAGAAGAAGGGGAGGGAGGATAGAAGAAAGCAAGAGAGGAGGAAAAAGGAAAGGTAAGGTCACCATAGCATTCAGCCATGACATGGCCGGTGTTGTTACAACAGAAAAATATGTTTTCCCAGAGTGTCTCCAGCATGTTCCTGTCACCGCAATGCTAGGCACTGAGTGCAGTACTAGCAGATGGTACCAGTCAGGGATCTAGAAAATTTTACTCATGCAGGTCACACCTATCCATGGTCAAGGCAAGTCCTGGTGGGAGATCTGAGTGCCCACAAACTAGCTGGGAAACTGGTACATTGGCCTCTGTCCCTGAGAGAATCAGAGGAGAGAATCCTACACAGTGGAGTTGGGAGAGGAGCTGACCAACCCTGAGAGGCTGCTGCTGAGTCTGGACAAATTGCTCCTGTCCTGTCTCTGTAGGCTGAGCTGTGGGCTAAAGCAGAGGAGTGGGTCTTCTCTGTAAACAGAGTCACCAAATACTCAGGCCCACCGTCCACACAGCACCATTGTTTGCTGAACATAAGATTTTATTTCAGTGACTGCTTTACCTTAATCCTCTGTAGAAAATCTCACTTTCCTCATTTTATATCTGAAAGACAGTCTGAACAACACAAGGGGTCTCTATTCAGGGTTGTGTGGTTGTTGACCAAACCCTGACAGGAGCCAGGTCCCCACAAAGTTCAGCTGAGTTCTAAACTAAGAGCCCCCAGATACACCATCCCACCCCAAGATTCTCTGGGAATTTGGGGCCAGGATGAAGGCAAAAATCATATTAGAGCTTCTGTTATAAGAGCTTTAATTGTATTTCTTAATACGTTGTGTTTGTTTGTATATATATGTATATACATATATGTATATATATTTAAGAAGAAGTGCAGGCAGGAATAAAGGTAAGTAGGCAGACAGGCAGGAGAGGAAGAAGAAACATTTTATTTATTTTATATAGTTGTTCATCTTGGTTGTCCACCATTCCCACCCACCCCTGTCCCTGGTCCATAACCCAGGTTCCTGGGATATAGTGGACTGTACCCAATGGACTTAACCATTAAGCCTCCAGGAACTGATTTTATATATTTGTTAGTTACAATTTCTAAATTATTATTGGAAGGTGTGGGTGATCAAAATTATTTGAAAAATGTAGCTCCAAACCCTACTTCAAAGTTCTCTCCAAGCGCAGGTCTCAAAGGAAGTATGACTCCCTGGAGCATCAGCCTGGTGGCACCAGAGGAGTGTGGCTTGGTGGCCATAAAACTGAACCAATAGAAAAGCCTTCTTTTTACTCTTCACATCCATCAGGCTCTAATGCCCCTTTGTAGTAACTCCAGGTGATGAGAGCGCTTCCTTGCAGGACACTGAGGAGGCGTGGACAGTGCACAGGAGGAATCCTGGAAACATGGATGGGGCTCAGAAACCAGAAACAAGAGATCAAACAGCAGGATTGCAGGTAAGAGAGGTCAAAGAACATAAAAAGGAACCTGTGGTGACTGAATCAGATGAGAAGGCCCTGCAAGATGAGGGGCTTGTGAGATAAGGGACACCAGAGAGTTGCTTATTGGAGGTTTAATTCACCTTTTTCATTCACTGACTGAAAGGTTAGCTGTAATATATACTCATTTTTTAGCAACAAATGAGTCCTCTCAGGGAAGTGGTGGGAAATTATCAAATCATTTCAGCCAATTTTCACTCATTGGTTCATTCCACATTGCACACCTATCTCACCTCTTCACTAAGGCCAGCTGCTAAGAGGGTGAGTATTTATCATTTCAAAGATGAACACATACAATAACACATAAGCACTCATGATACCATTCAGGAATTTCAAGAGATACATGCCTTCCCCATAGCTCATATAATTCCCCCTAACCAAAGGCTTTTCTCTTCCATCCATCCTTCTCTCACCCCTCAGTGTGACTTTGTAGAAAACTTGTAGGACATAGTCCCAACACTCAGTGTTCAGTGGGCATTTACTAACAGCCAACTGCTTACATCTGAGAGGACAGAGTGTCTCCTGCCCTAGGCAGCCTCCAAATCTGGCTGCCTGACTGAACACATGTTGAATTGGAGAAAATCGGAAACTACCTGGAGAGAAATGGGAGCACCCGCACAACCTAAGGGGGAAAACAGAAAGGAAGGAAAGGCTGCTCCTGGCAGAGATGTTGGAGAAGTGTCCCTGAATTTCTGTTGTGACTCCCTGGGGATTCTCCAGTTTCCCTGAAAAGATGCTGAATAGCTGATATTGACCTGGCCTTTCTGATGAGATGGGACCAGAGGTTCAAAGGTCAAGGCTAAAAACTGAATCAGGGGAGTGAGCAAATGAAAATAAATCTGGAGCCTGTCACACACTTCTGCTAAGAAGGATGTCATCCTGATGATGAAAGAATGTCCCCAGTCCCATGGACAATCAGTTCCTTGTCCAGTCCTATGAGGGCCAATGTAAAGAGAATAGGAGGTGGATGGTCCTGGGAGTTAGCAGGATCCAGGGAGATGGTTCTACTGCAGACTCACAAGGAACAGGTTCATTATGTGGAGAGATATGGGCATGGGAACTGCAGGGACTCTGAAAGAATAGGTGTTTTATCACTGATCCAGACTCTGTAACCTGGGACAATACTCCGGCCCTCTCCTATATCACACTGCCTTTGACCAAACGCTAAAGAGGAAGTACCAGCAAGAGACCCCAGTGTGTTCAGTTCATAAGCATGTATATTCAAGATGACAAAGCAGGGAGTAGGGAGACAGAAATTAAGATGGAATAGAAAGGTTAACGGATACCAAAAATGATGACATAGATGAATGCAAGATGAACTCCATCCTCAGATCAGAGCCTTAGATGCCTCCAGACCAAAGTCATGGTTCCACCTATAGTGTGAGGACAGCAGAGCACCAGCTTACACTTGTGCCCCAACCACTGCTGAGGTATGAGACTCTGGTAGGGCGAAGGCTGTCAGAAAGCTAAAGCAGATGCAACATGTAGGTTCTATACAACTTCACCCCCAGGACAGGGACATCCCCCATCCACCTCTGCCACCATCACACCTGAGATCACAGGAGGAGTGGCCTCATTATCCCTTCAGTTCACAACCAAGTGTTGTGAGGGAGCTGTTTATGTTATTTAATGCCTTTGTGGAGGTATGACTGACAAAGAAAAACTTGTATGTTTTTAATATACGGAACATTCGGTATG
Source organism: Solenodon paradoxus (assembly GCA_004363575.1). Lineage (NCBI taxonomy): Eukaryota > Metazoa > Chordata > Mammalia > Eulipotyphla > Solenodontidae > Solenodon > Solenodon paradoxus. The sequence continues at coordinate 117,050 of RJWH01003922.1, forward strand.
AGTTTGGAGATAAGTTACATGTGTGAAAACAATCACATTGGTGAGAGATGGCTGACTGACAAGATCTTGAGAGCACCTACTCACCCAAAACTGTATCACTTTACAAACAACAGCTTTTGATAAAGTACTGAGGATTAGGGTAACAGTACTTTCATAAGGAAAAGCTATATACAACATTTAAAAGGGCAGGAAAAGTCAAGAACAGTCTCTCCTGAATGCTACCCAGGCACTGTGGCCCAAAGTCTGGAGGGACAATAGTGATACACATCTTCCTAGGTACTGAATGTGCATCTAGGAAATCCACTGCAGAGGGAGCACATACTCTGCTGTGGAAAACAGGGATACGTTCCTTTGGAGAACAATAGGTCTCTTAGGAGCGAAGATCTCAAGACAGAGAAGAGTGGAAGCTGATCGAAGAAATGTGCCCAGAGCTAACTGAAGGATTTTCATTTGTTGAACCAAATATAGAATAAGAAAGGGGAATAACCATCATGTGAACAGAGATGCTACTGAGCATCCTCTCCAGATCTCTTTTATCTGTGTGGTGCCAGCCCTGACTGACTCCGTATTGCTTGAGAATAAGCAATAAGTCAAAGTTAGAGAGGAGACATCCCACCCATTCACCTCACATGGGGCCATCAGATGGCTCTCAGGGTTAAAGGTTTCATGACTACAGTCCATGGTTAGCAATATTTACTTGGCTAGGGTAGCAGCAACTATCTTCAGCCTGAAGGAATTAAGTGCTTGATGAGAATTCTGTTTATGCAGCTCTTTGGAAGCAGTATACTGACAGATTGTGGTGGTCCCACAAATCAACTGCAACCTCAACTTTGGCCTCTGTTTAATGTCACTTGCACGTGGTGCCTGCCTTCTTGTAGTTCAGTATTAGGGCCCTGGCACAGGACAGCTAGAGCTCCCATTCCCTAAGCCCCAGAATTTCTTGTGAGCAGACTCTGTACAAAACCCCCTCTTGGCTACCACCCAGCGGGAGGATTGAAAGTCTCTCATAAGGGAAGCACTGCATTGTGCTAGGATCCCACAATTCATATGAAGCAGCTAACCCATCCACAGAGCTGGCTGCTACTAGCACTGTGATCTGCATGTTACCTGAACTCACATATTCTAGGCCTCTCTCCTCAAGCCAGTGCCTCTTCAAGGAAAATTTACTTGCAGAACCTATTCAGGACAAAGAAGACTGGAGCTAAAGCAAAAGTTATAACCCAGGGCTATTAGAAAAGTTCTGGCTATAGAATTAGTCGAACACATTTTATCAGGATAATATTACTCTGACATCAAAAGTAGACAAGTGCATCACAAAAAAAGAAAAACTATACACAAATGTCTCTGATGCACAGACACAAAAATCTTCAACTAATTATCATATCAAATTCAACAGTAAATCAAAAGGATCATCCACCACAACAAATGAGATTTATTCCAGGGATGCCAGTATAGATCAAATAATGCAAATGAGTAAATGTAACATACCACATCAACAAAAGGAAGAATAAAAATCATATTAATTGCTCATGGTTGGGAAAAATTAGCATTCTAAAAATGGCCTTTTACCTAAAGCAATAAATAATTTTAATGTAATCCCCATCAAAATGTCACTGACATTTTTAAGGAAATAGAACAAAAAAAACTTAATTTGTATGGAATCACAAAAGATTCCGAATAGCCAAAGTAATGATGAGAAAAAAAGAAAAAGTGGAGATGTCACACTTCCAGACCTTGAGTTATTTACAAAGTGATAGTAATCAAAACTGTGTGGTACTGGAATAATAACAGAAACACAAATCAGTGGAATACAAATGGACCACCATAAATTCAGCTCACACAAATATGGTCAATTATTTATGACAAAGGAGGCAAGGGAATACAATGAAGCAAAGACAGACTCTTCAACAAATGGTGCTGGGGAAACTGGACAGTCATGCACAAAAGATTGAGTCTAGATTACTCTGTACAGCCATACATGAAAAATAGTTTAAAGTGTGATACAATGAGGACGTGCCCTAAGAGAAGCACAAAGTGCTTGATGAATGAAGGAGAGATAATATGTCATCAGGGGGATTAAGAAAGAATTTATAATTGAGATGGGTCATAAAAGATTTTAATAAGCAGAGACACTCATCAAAGTATATGAACAAAATTAGCAAGGGCTCAGTGATAGGACTCTGTGGGGTAAATACAATAAATAAACAGATAGGGAAAAATTTGGTAAAACCTGGTGAGCAGGATACAGCAAACTAAGGTGAGATAATATGTGAGAAAGGATTAATAAAACCACATTATTATCAAAACCATTATAATTTGTTGATACTATCAAAAATCTTTAAGTTCATTAGGCATGTCTAAGTATCCAAGAATGTTTTCTGGATACAGGTTATATAATTGAAGATTCTTTTAAACTAGAAATAAAGTACAGTTGTATGCAACATAGGTCCTAACAAGAAGGTGGAAAGAGAAACAGTTAATCCATTTCCTGAGGAATCCATAGTAATGAGCACTCACTGAAGGAAAAGATAATTTTACATTTCACTTGTACATTTCCACTTTGATAAACTAACTCCTCCTGATATCAAAACATAATTCAAAATGGATTAGAGATTGGACATCAGACCAGAATGCATAAAAATTCTGAGAAGAAACCGTAAGAAATATACTCTATGACATCAGCCTTAGATAGATCATTGGGGACTCAACTCCAGCAGCAAGGGAAACAAAATAAAATAAAAATGCATGGGAATACATAAAATGAACATTCTTCTTCGTGAAGCTTTGAATGAAACTATCACCTAAGTGAAAACATATCATCTTATGGAAAGAAAATATTTGCAAGGATTGAATTTTCAAAATACATAAAGAACTCAGCAAACTTAATAGCAGAAAAAAAAGATCCAGTCAAAAAAACAGGCGGAAGAATTGGATATTTCTCTTTAGAAGACATACAGTTGGCAAAGGCACAAAGAAAGATGTTTTCCTCACTTATTATTGGATTAATGCAATTCAAACAACACTGAGATATTCCCTCAAACCTCTGAGATTGGCTATCATTCAAAGACAGAAAGACAAATGTCAATGAGGTTAAAGAGATAAAGGAACAATTGCACATTGTTAGTGGGAGTGCAAGATGATAAATGGAAATCAGTATGAAGATTCCTCAAAAAATGAAAATTCAATATTTTCCTGTCATCCCACTTCTGGGTATTCACTCTAAAATTACAAAAACAATAGACCACAGCAATATGTGCTCCTCCCCCATGTTTACTGCTGCACAACCAAGACCTGGGAACTACCTAGAGTGGCCATCATCAAATGAAAGTATAAACAAGGTATGTGAAAAAGAACACAACCTTATAAAGATATAATTCTGACATTTGCGATGATGAATGGAACTAGACCAGATTTTGCGAAGTGAAATTAATCAGAACAAAGAAAGATACTGTATGATCTCATGCACATGTGCAAATAAAGTAACATGGCAAATGAATAGACAAGACAAAAACCAGGGGAGATTTTGAAATTTCTCCGTGACTGGAAAGCTGCAAGCATCACCAGAGAATATTTAAAAACCTGTGTCTATAGCACACAGAGTTCCACCTGAGAGATTCCAAGAGAGACTCTAGAGAACAGTGGGGAGGAATAAACATCTCCATGTATTAAAGAAACACACAGAGGCTGAAAGGCAATGTTGCTCCCTGGTTGAGGAGCCAGGGGAGCAAGAACAGGACAAATAGAGCTATAGTAACTGTAAAGGAATGTAAGAGGGCCTCCATGTGACCTCCCTGCCCCATGTGCTGTAGAACCATGAATTCCATAGAACTCCCAGGGTATGCTTGCAAACTCAATCCTGGATTAAAGCGTTTCCTATCAGCAACATGCAAGAGAATAATTGTGCCCCATACCCACAAAAGTCCACGATCACCACTGAAACAGCATTTTTAAACACTGAAAGTGACCATTCCTGATGGGGGAATAAGCCCCAACCCTCAAGGAAGTCAACTGAATGGTACTGGATACACCATGACCCCAAATCGCAACTCAGGAATAAACCTAACATAAAAAGTCACAGTGCTAAATCTAAGATAAAAAAGAAAGTCAAGCCAAAAGCAAAGTTCAGCAAAAAAACCCCTCAAATTACTCAGAGAAGAAAATGACAGGACGTACTTAAAGAACTATTTTGGTGTTGGATGGGAAAACCTAATAGAGAAAGAATTGCAAAAATAGTTGTAAGAACAGCTCTGTGAAATGCAGGAGACACATGCAATCATCCAAAGGCAATTGGAAGACCTCAGAAAGGAAGTGACATGTCAAAGGAAATACATCTCCAAGAAGATTTAGGCTAGGAAGAAAGTTCTAGCAGAAATGCTGAAGATAAAAGGCACAATCAAAGAACTGAAGATAAACATAGAAAGCTAAATAAAAAGACTCGGCCATGAAGAGAAACAAGACTCAGAAATTGAACACAAGACCATGGCGGCAAACCCCACAGAAGAGAAAGAAACAAGATTGAGAAAAATTGAAAAAACACTATGATAAATATCAGACAAAATGAAAAAACAAACATAAGGATCATAGGCATCCCAGAAGGAGAGAAGAGGGAGAAATGTACAGAAGACCTATTCAAAGAAGTAATAGGATAGAACTTTCCACATCGATCACAAAAGCAACCGTGGGGTTGCAAGAACAAAAGAACATCAAAATCTCTAAATACAAAAAGAATTACACCTAGACACATCATAATAAAACTAGAAAAAGTCAATGATAGAGAAAAACTAAAGACTACTAGAGAAAAAAGAAACTTAACCTACAAAAGTATACCCATCAGGCTATCATCAGACTTCTAAGCAGAAACACTACATACCAGGAAAGAACAGAATGAAATGTTCAAAATAATAAGAGACAAAAACTAATCACCAAAAACATGCTACTCTGCAAAACTATCACTCAAATATGATGGAGAAATAAAGATCAATGAAAAAATTAATTAATGGATTTCCCCACCATCAAAACTGCCATTCAAGAAATCCTGAAAGGGACTTTGAAGAAGGAAAAATAAAACAAAGATTATCACAATAGTAATAAACAGGAAAGCAAATGTAAAAATAAAGATAGGATCAACAGGATAGGACAAAAATCACAAATTGGGGATCTAATAGTTATAAATAGGGTGGATTACCCCAACATAAAGGAACACACATTTTTCTCAAGCTTACATGGAATACTGTCAAGGATGAATCACATCTTGGGTCACAAAAAAGCCTCAGAAAATTAGTAAGATGGAAATTATAGAAAGCCTTCTCTCTCACTACAAGGAGGTGAAACTGAAATGAACCAAGAAGACAAAAGTGCAAGAACCATAAAGATTAGGAGATTGAATAACATGCTTCTTAACAACTCATGAATCATCAATTAAATTAAGACATCTGGAAAAAAATGAAAATGAGGAGGTCAGCTGCCAGACAAGTGGGATGTGGCAAAAGCAGTTTTGGGGAGGAAAGTTTATAGCCTTAAAAGCACATATCACAAACCTAGAGACAGCCCAAATTAAATCCCTAACATCACACCGGAAGGAAAATAGTAAGGTAAGTATGAACAAAACCAAAAAACAGCAGAATGAAGAAAATAATTTCAAAAAATTTAGAGCAGAAATAAATGAAACTGGAAATGAAAGAATCACCCAAAAGGTCAATGAAACCAACAGTTCATACTTTGAAAAATATTAAAGATTGATAGGCTCCTATATAGGCTTACAAAGAACATAGGGAAAATCATAAGAATAATTAGAAATGAAAATGAGATTACAAAGGAAAATAGAGGATTTAAAGTGCCATGCCTGATTATTATCAGGAATTATATGTCAACAAATTAGTCAAACATGAAGAAATGGGCAGAATTATAGAAATTGATAACCTGAGAAATGTGAATCAGGAAGATATGGATATCTTGAACTGACCACTCACAAGGAGAGAAATAGAAGAAGTAATCAAAACTCTCCAAAAGACGAGAGCCCAATTTCATATGGCTTCACCAGTTACTCTAGCAAATACTGAGAGAAGAGATCATCTGCATCCTCCTTAAAATCTTTCAAAAAATTTAAGAGGAAAAATTCCCAGATATATTTTATGAGGCCAATATTACCCTGATTCCCAAACCAAGGATAGCACCAAAAAGAAAGAAAGAAAGAAAATTATAGGTGAATTCACTGAAGAAAATAAATGCAATAGTCTTCACCAAATTCCTGGCAACCTGAATTCAACAGCGCATTTAAAAAATAGTACACCACTATTAAGTGGAAAGCAAGGATGATTCAAAATATGTAAATCAATTCATGTAAAGCACCACATCAATGAAGAGTAAATTAAAAATCATATGATCATATCAAGAGATGCAGAAGAAAGCTTTTGACAAGATTCAATCCCATGTAAACACCCTTCCAAAAATAGGAACACAAGGAAGAAACCTCGACATAATAAAATCACTGTACAATAAACACATAGCTAACATACTACTCATTGGTGAAAATCTATAAACCTTTCCCTTAAGATCTGGAACAAAGAATTTCACCCTCTCTCACCACTACAATTCAGCATGTTCCTGGACAATCCTGCCCAGAGTAACAATGCAAGAAAAACATGTAAAAACAATCCAAATTGGAAGAGAAGTAACAAAAATATAATTATTTACAGATGGCATGATGTTATACCTTGAAAATCCTAAAGGCTTCACGCAAAAAATAATTGATATAAATAATAAATGAGCATAGCAAAGTGGCAGGATATAAAATCAACACACGAAAATCAGTGACATTCTTATATACAATGAAGAAGAGAAAAAGAAAATGAAGAAAGCAATCCCATTCTCATTAATATCAAAAAAATCCAAAACAGAATAAACCTAAAAAAGGAGGTGAAAAACCTCCACAATGAAAATTATGACTTTAACAAAACAAAGAGAGGAAGGCACAAAGAGATGGAAAAATAGTCCATGCACCTGAACTGAACAGTTAATTAAAACGACAATTCAACTCTACCCAAAACAATATACAAATTTAATGCAGTTCCCATAATTATTCCAGAGACATGTTTAAGGAACTTGAGATAACAATACTTAAGTTTATTTGAAATAACAGAAGACCTTGATTAGCTAAAGCTATCCTGAAGGAAACAAAAGAACAGCAAAGAGATCACACTTCCTGACTCCAAACTATACTACAAAATGATCATCATTAAAACAGTATGTTACTGGAACAAAAAACAAGAAACAGATCAGTTGAATAAAAAGAAAGTCCAGAAATAAGGACAGAATTATATGGACAGTTAATTTCAACAAAGGAACCAAGAGCATACAATGGAAGAAGGAAAGTTTTTTTCAGTAACCAGTGTTGTGAAAGCTAGATAGACATCGGCAAGAAAGTAAAACTAGGTTATTCGTTAGTACCATAGAAAAAAGTTAACTCATATTTGTTCAGAGACCTGGAGATAATACCTGAAGCCATAAACTATTTGGAATAAAATGTGGAAAATACTCTCCACAACTTCACCATTTGAAGAGATATTTGGGGAAAGAACAACTAAAGCAGAAGTAACCAAAGAAAAGCTAAATTTTTGGGACTATATTGAACTGAACTAAAAAGCTTCCACACAGGAAAAACAAATACTGCCACTAAAACAAAAAGGCAGTCAACTGAGTTCAAGAAAATATTCACACAATAACATCAGATAAGAGCCTATCTCCAAAATATACAAAGAACTCATTCATCTCAACAGAAAAGCAAGCAACCCAATAAAAAATGGGTAGAAGTTCTGAACAGAGCCCTATCTGAAGAAGATATATAGATGCCCTAAGACACATGAATAAACTTTCTGCATCACACATCATGAGAGTAATCAAAAAAAGCCACAATGAGACACCACCTCAAACCATCAAAATGGTCTGAATTCAAAAGTCTAGAACTAAAAAGTTATAGAGGAGATGAAGAGAAAAAAGAACTCTCCTTCACTGTTGGTAAAAATGCAAATTAGTGTAACCTCTCTGTAAAACCATATGGAGGTTCCAAAAAAAGAAAAGATAGAGCTGCCATTTAATCCAGAAATCCCACTCTTAGGCATATAGCCAGAGAGTACATAATCTGTATTAGGAAAAATATCTGCACACTTACGTTTATAGCAGCACAGTTCATAATAACCAAGACATGGAAACAACTTAAATGCCCATCAACAGATGACTGGATAAAGAAGCTGTGGTATATATACTCAGTGGAATTCTATTCATCTACTGAAAAATGGAATCAAGCCATATACAACAATATGGATGGAACTGGAGGAGATCATGTTAATGGAAGTAAGTCAGAAAGAAAAAGATAAATATAGGATGGTTTCACTCATATGGAATATAGTGAAATAAAGCAAACAGTTAAAACCCAGCAAAAACCCACAGAACACAAGATGATGGCTGCCAGTGTAGGGAGAGAAGAAAAGAGGGAAAAGTTGGTGGTAAAGGACACTGAAACTCTTGTGCTGATTGTGATGTGTCATAACTATTGACTGAGAAGTGATTTTAATATCATAAAATGAGTAATTTTTAAAAAAGAAATAACAGTAAAATTATGGTATTTAAAAAACCACACTAGGACATGGACAATAGATCTGAGGTTATCACTCAGGAAAAGGGGGAGTATGTGGGACCATGTTGGGGGCAGAAAACAGAGCAAGGTCAGAATTGGAGCTGGTAGAATGTCAAGGACACCAGACCCGGAGCACCAGACGAAGGTCACTGGGTGAAAACACTAGGACAGTGTGTCTATGATGGTTCACCTGCCAAATAAGATAGATACAGTTATTTTGTTAGAGAGCAAAGGCTGTAAAACCAATCTAATGTAACTATAAACTTATTTATGTAAGCTGAAACAATGCTGTGTATTAACCCAATAAATAAGTGGAGACCAGAATGGTGAAGGCCTTTGGTCCAAGAGAAGAGAGGCCATTGGCCCCGATTCTCACATTTCCTATCTTCTTAAACTCTATCTTGAGTTTCTCATTCTCCTGCAGCACATTTCCTCACTATCCCTGTTCCCAGGATCGAATCCTGGCAACTGGCGCCCAAACAAGGACTTAAGGAAAGAAGCATCTGACTGATCAGAAAGGAAAAGTCAAAAGAAGATGGAAATGAAAAAAAGAAAAATAATGCTCAGGAGACCTGAAAGGACTAATGTGAAAAAGTCCCAGGACACAGTGAGTTAATTGGCTTTCAGGGATTCAATAATCAGGGTAATAATGGGGGAATAAGCCTTAAAACTTGCAGAATATATCATGCTGCTTCTCTTGCTGCTGCACACTTCTGGAGTAGAAGTCAAATGGGAGATGTTTGAGCAACTGTTTGCTGCTGTGCATAGGCATTGTTATTCTCTTCTCTGTGTTGAATTCATTGTTCGGCATAAAGAAAATATCACAAAGACTACTTCACAACCTGGTCTCAGAAATATGCTGCTGCAGCGCATGACTTTTGACAATGCTAATTCTGAGTGTCAAAAATTACTACATCCTGTGAAAGTGACAGGGGGAATGTTGGAGGAGTATCTTAAAATGTGCCATGATACCAGCTTGGAACCTTATAAAATGCAGATTCTTGCTGAGGTCATTGCAGGGTTTGGAAAAACAACTCTGGTAATCAGAGACTTAGAATTCAAGGCAATTGTTTCAATTGTGGAAAGGCGGGGCATATGAAAAAGGACTGCAGAGCCTGGGGGAGCTGCTGGCTGAATAGAGGACAAGGCAGTGGGTCAGGCGACTTGCAGAATTCCTCACCCAATTTCCCCAACCTGGAGTATGCCCCCGATGCCACAAGGGGAGGCATTGGGCCACTCAGCGTCACTCTAAGTTCAATCAGCAGGGAAATTTCTTGTCATCACCAGGAAACAGATGGGGTCCGAGTCTGGGGCCCCCGCCAAAACAATACCAGGAACCTAATCTATCAGTACCCCATCTGGATGGCCCACAGAGTAGAAACTCCTGCAGGAATGTCGGCAAACTCTCCCCTGCCACAGTGGAAGTGCCGCAGTAAATCTGCCACTAGCAAAACAGTTCTTTTGATTCCTTCAAGGAGTGCTAAGCAGGTGAAGACTGGAATATATATGTACCTCCTGGTATAGTCGGCCTCATTTTGGGCAGCAGTAACCTCGCCTCTAAGGGAGTTACAATTTATAAGGGAGTCCTTGATAGCAAATACAAAGGGGAATTGAGAGTCTTACTCAGCACTAAGCAACCATATCAGTTGGTGAAAGGTGATCCTTTTGCTCAACTGCTTGTCCTCCTATACAATAAATTAGAGTCTGCTTCACAGCAGAGATTTGGAGAATTTGGTGGTACAAGGAACAGTTTTTTTTTTTTCGACAATGATGCTTGGAAAAGTCTTGGCCTGAATGTGATGTAATTATCAATGGAAAGAAATTTAAAGGTTTGCTTGACACTGGTGCAGATGTTTCTCTAATTGCTGAAAAGCACTGGACACCAACTGGTCTCTGGAAGAGGTACCCATTGTTTTGACTGAAGTCTGTGACAAAGATTAAATAGAGTCAATGTTTCCTGTGGTACCTGGGTCCAGAGGCTCAAGAGGGAACTATTTAACCCTATGTTGCAGCCATTGCTATCAATCTGTGGGGATGAGACCTCCTGCAACAATGGGGGGAGATCTGTGTTACTATTCCCTCTATTTCCACTCAGGCTAAGCAAATTATGATGCCTCAGGGATATAAGCCCCTAAAGGGATTTGGGAAGGAAGGACAAGGAACTCCATGTGCTTTAGAGCCAATGGGAAAAAGGTAGACAAGGAATTGGATATCCAGATTTATAGTAGGAGCTTCTGACCTCCATCCCATTGATGTGGAAAACAACTACACCCTTCTGGGTAGAACAGTGGCCCCTTAGTAAACAAAAAGTGAATGCTTTGCAAGAACTAATACAGGAGCAGCTCACTGCAGGACATATTGAGCCTTTTAATAGCTCCTGGAATTCTCCAGTGTTTATAATGAAGAAAAAATCAGGGAACTGGAGAATGTTAATTGACTTAAGAAAAATTAATGAGGTTATTCAGCCTATGGGAGCTCTCCAACCAGGGCTCGCCTCTCACTGTAATTTCCCGAGTTGGGAAGATTATTATTGTGGATCTAAAAGACTGCTTTTTCACTATCCTACTAGCTGAACAAGACAAAGAAAATTTTGCATTTACTGTTCCTTCTTTCAATCATAAGGAACTTATCAAACACTACCAATGGAAGGTATTACCTCAAGGAATGCTTAATAGTCCCACAATTTGTCAAAAACATGTCAAACAGGCCCTGCAGCCACTGAGGGATGAATTCACAACCTCATATATCATCCACTATATGGACGATATACTGTTGGCAGCTGTGAATCTCAATCTCACAAAGGGCATTTATCATCACCTAGAAGCTACTGCCTCAAGCAGGTTTCTGTAAAGTCCCTGAGAAAGTCCAGAAAGAACCTCCTTATAATTATTTGGCACCATA